>CABHPH010161002.1:25535-46428 GCA_902168325.1 Peromyscus nudipes
CTGTTCTTGGGAGTACTTTTTCTTCATTAATAAACTCTCTGTGTTTCTAATTGTGTCTCTGGTTGAGTCTTTCACCCTGGGGAACAAGATTCAGGATGCCCTCTGTAGCTAGATCTGTGGGTTTGCAGTCCTGAAATACTCTCTGGGCCTTCTCTCTCTGAACTCTTTGGCTATTTAAAAGGCATGATGATTTCTCTGTTGGCCCTTCTCCTGACAGCTGCTGGAATTTTCAGCTTGATTTTACTGTTTTTGTTTTTTTCTTTTCTCAAATTCTAATAAAATCATCCCAAGCTTCCTTCTGAGTTCATTTCTAAATTATTTTAATAATGAATCTAAGAACCTAAGGAAAAAACACTACAGTTTCCCTGGTAACAATTTTTACCTGTAACCTTACCAAAATCAATATTAGCATCACTTTATCATTTGGGAATGAATCAAGCAAAATTGTAGACACTGCTCAGCTCTGCCTCCAGAAGGATCCTTGCCAAACTGGCTTGATAGGATTCCTGCTGAAGGCAGACCCAAGGGAGGATGTGAGGAAGGAACTGGGCCAGATGGTCCTGGTTTCACTCTAACTGACAGAGAAAGAATGCCTGGAAAGCTCAGAAAGGAATGGCCAGAGTCAACGCATAGTCAAAGACATAACTTGAAGGGGTCAGACAAAGTTTGTACAAACAAAAGGCCACACAGAGAAACAAGAATGACGGACCAGCCACCGACTGCAATGAGGACAATGGAGCTTCAGATGGAAATTGTTTGTGAACAGAAAAGAAATCCTTACACAAATATGTGGATCTATTAGCAATTATCCACAGCAGAGGTAGAGTTGTACATGGTAGTTGCTTTTTTATCCAGTGGGAAAAATTCAGTTGTGAGCTTTATAAACTCTGTTAAATTAGACACATTTAAACAAATGCCCTCATTAAAAATTCAGATTCTAGAAGCTCTTTCTACAAAGAACAAGACCAGTGCCCATTTCAATATTTCACAGACATAAAAATGTGACTACGATTTCCTTGTCTATGTGGAATGTTCTATAGAGAAATGAGAGAGTAACTTATTCAATGAAAGTGTTAAATATTCTCTACCATCTAAGATAGCAACTTCTCGGCATGGGTTGAGCTGAATTTCAAAACCATTGTCATTCCAAGACAACCTGTAGTTTTAAATGACTAGGCTGTCAGCTTCTTAGTTCTCTGCTGTTGCCTTTTCTGCTTTACTGAATAGTAACAATTACATTGCAAACAGCATGTTATTTCCAACTGTTTTTTTGACAGAAATCTTTGTGTTACAAAGATCGCAAACTTGAGTTCCTTTGCATGATTCATTTTTTATGTAAATCTAAAGGGTGGAGTGTTTTTTTAAGGCTTCTATAAATTTGTCCTTGAAAATAGTAGACTTATCTTTCTCTCACATAGAAAAATACTTGCTGAGCAGAATGGTGAGGATTTGTGTAGACGTGGACACCATTTTTAACATACTATTGTTAGCTTCATATAACAAGGACTTTTTTTTAATGGTTAACATGAACTGATTTAGGGAACTTGATGTCATTTGGAAGAAGGAACCAGGTAATGTGTGTGTGTGTGTGTGTGTGTGTGTGTGTGTGTTCCCTCTCTGAAGAACTTGCTCCAATGCCCTCACTCTGAAAATGAACAAATTGATTTGTCTTAGATGGAACACACCAAAAATAGCTCTTAAGAAAGAGGAAAAACTTGTGTTAAAAGTATGCTTGGCCAGGGAATGTAATAGGCATGACCCAGACTCTTGAAGATAGTTTTATTTGAAACTGATTTAAACTTACAACAACAGCTGAATGTTTGAATATCCAAGTAAAAACCAGTACAATCCAAGCCTATGTTCTGGTTTTTAAAAATACCTTTATCAGAAACAGTTTTTTTTCTCAGTACCAAAACATCGTTTTAAAATCATATCCAGCATTTTTAATATACAGTAATTTATTATCTCTATCTACCTATCTATCAATACATCTATTTTCTGAGCATTAAATAGGCATTGCTTTCCTAAAGAGGAACAAGTGAATGGTAGATAGAAATGTTTTAGCTCTAGGCATATACTCAACCATGAGTGAGTCAACTTGAGATAGACATTTTCATGCCTCTAGCCCCCTGCTGTCCCTTTTCTTAGAACATTTACTTTACAAAACTCTTTCTTGTACCTCCTTTCTCTGTTTCTTTGTGATGTAAATCTCCCAGCCACTTTAAGTTTTACAACCCAGAAATGTCTTTTGCAAGAGCTTGGAAAATAGAACCACTGAAAGGTTCCCCCACCTTCCTGGTTCTGTCCCTACTTTAATAAGGGACAATTAGCAAACACTGGTGCCTAATCACATTGGTCACCTTCCTAGCTCACATTGTCCAGTATTTTTCTATCAGCTGATTCTAAGGTAGGCTAGAAAGGCATAAGAAAAAAAGACTGACTGAACCCTGGGTAGACACTGACTACAGAGTTGTACACTAGCAGTTCATCAGGTGGCTGCTCAACCAGTGAAGGCAAGAGACCCTCTCGTACCTGCTGCGAGCAATATGACCAAGTGCAATGACTGCTAGCTGTCCCCTGCTGCACAAGAATGGAGTCTCCATACAATCAGTCTTCCAGAATTGCCAGCTCCCATCATTCACATATGCCTTACCACATTCCAAAAACCCGCATAGGTTAACCCTACTCTGAATAAGCAATAGCTAGGCAGGAGGTATAGGCGGGACTTCCAGGGACAGAGAGGACTCTGGGAAGAATTAATATGGAAACACCAGGAGACAAGGAGTAAGCAGGACATGCAGGACGAGAGGTAACAGCCACGAGCCACATGGCAGAATGTAGATTAATGTAAATGGGTTCATTTAGGTTATAAGAGCTAGTTAGAAATAAGCCTAAGCTTTATGGCTGAACTTTCATAATTTATAATAAGTCACCATGCCATGTTTTGCAGGCTGGCAGTCTCAAGGAGAAAGGACTACCTCACTTACATCTTCCCACCCCTGAAGTCTCCCACCCTTACCTCTGGTTAAGTCATGAATAATCATCCCTTGTATTGATATTTGCCTCTAAAACAGGTTATCCAATATCCCAGGAATGCAATTCTCTCTTAAAAACTTCACACACACACACACACACACACACACACACACATACACATACACACACACACACACACACACACACATACACACACCTTGAGTATGTATCTTTGTTCTGTAACAAATTCCAATTCCCTATTTTGTCTTATCTCCAAATTCTTACTTCGATGGTGACAAGAAATTGGACACACTAGATAGCAGTCTCAGTGTAGTCTAGAGCTCCTTTGGGATGCAGGCAGGGAAGCCCAGACTAGGCTGGTTGTGGGACTAGACTAGGTTGTGGAATGCATGATAGATCTAGTACATCCAGAAAAGAAGTAGATGGTGACTTCAGGGGAACTCATGGCACAAGACCCTGAAGGAGGATGTAAGTGAGGTAGTACTTTCTCATTGGGACCACCAGCCTGCGAAAAATGACATGGAGACTTATAATAAATTATGAAAGTTCAGCCATAAAGCTTAGGCTTATTTCTAACTAGTTCTTATAACTTAAATGAACCCATTTACATTAATCTACATTCTGCCATGTGGCTTGTAGTTGTTACCTCTCCTCCTGCACATCCTGCTTGCTCCTTACTTTGTCTCCTGGTGTCTCCACATTTCTTCTTCCCAGAGTCCTCTCTGTCCCTGGAAGTCCCACCTATACCTCCTGCCTAGCTATTGGCTATTCAGCTTTTTAATACACCAATCACAAACATACATCTTCACACAGTGTACAAATATCCCACAACATGTGAGCTTTTGGAGTTCTAAGGAGGATGTTGGAAGTTGTTCAAAAGAGACCTGTGGGTGGTTGCTATAGAGGAGTCCTGGCAGAAGTCTAAATGTTGGCTGTGGCATAGGTGGGATAGAGGGATGGAGGGGTTGCCAGACTAAGCCAAGGCAGAGGATGTGAAAGTGGTAGGCTGGGGCAGGGATGTAGGACCCACTAGAGGTTGGCTGCTGTGAAGGTTGGGGTTGTCAGATTAGGCCTGGATATCAATTGTGGCACCAGGTCTAGGTCTGGAAAGTTGTGGAGATGGTGTGGACTAGGAGGCTCTGAGGAGTAACCAGGCTAGAACCTGGACGAAGACATGGTAAGTGTGGTCACTGAGTTGGGTGGTGGAAGTAGCACAGAAGGGACCTGTGGGAGGCTGCAGGTAAGGCTGGTCCTGGCAAAGCCTAGAGGTTGGCTGTAACTAGGCTGGGTGGTCACTAGGCTGGGAAAAGGATCTTGGGCCCAGGTTAGGTATGACAGGTTGTACAAAAGGGAAGGTCATCATGCACTGGGAACCCATGCTTTTGTTTTGACTTTCTCTAAGAAAAAAGAACTTTTGACATTGTCTCTTTCCAGGTTTTTTTTAGATGTTTTCTGTGTCCTATATTCTCTAAATTATGGGAACTTAATTCCAGATTGCACAGGGTAAATTATGCTGTGGCTTTTCTAATCCAGGCAGTTTACCTGATAGACAGCCATCTTTAAAGGGGGGAATTTACCCTAAGTGCTTTCATGCTTACTTCTTATCTAGATTGAGAAGTATAATAGGGATTAACAGATTATAAATTTGAAGAAAATGTTCAAAGGGAATATTTAAAGTTAATCTGGGAAGTTTAACCTAAAAGGGAGCAAATACCCTCCCCATGTTATACAATCATTAAAAGTTAACTGATTTCTTCAGTATGTGAGGATGGAGATATAATATTTAAATATATCATGGGTTTTGCTAGTAAAGGATTGTCCTAATTAGGGTTACTGTTAATGTGATAAAAACACCATGACCAAAGCAACTTGGGGAAGAAAGAGTTTATTTGGCTTACACATTCACATAACTGTTCATCATCGAAAGAAGTCAGGACAGGAGCTCAAATAGGGCAGGAACCTGGAGACAGAAGCTGATGCATAAGCCATAGAGGAGTGCTGTTTACTGGCTTGCTCTCTATGGCTTGTTCAGTAGGCTTTCTTATAGAACTCAGGACCACCTGTGGATAATCCCACCCACAACATTCCAGGCCCTCCCAAATCAATCACTAATTAAGAAATTGCACTACAGGCTTTCCCACAGACCAATCTTATGGAAACATTTTCTCCATTGAGGCTCCCTGTTCTCCATTGACCCTAGTTTGTGTCAAGTTGACATAAAACTATTCAGCACAAGGATCCAGCACAAACAAGCTAAAATCATCCAGAGAAAAATGCAGAGAGAATTCTGTAAGGTCACAATATTAAAGAGTCACAGCTATAGGAGTGGATAATCTGAACAGACTCATTCTTCTTCATGGTCCCTAATGAAGAAGCAGAAGATACAGGTATCCAAACCTACATCAGTAATGCAACCAATCTGTCAGATTTCTTCTTTTCTCATGGCTATTCCTGAGAAGAGTAAGAGCTAGTAGCTCTCCAGAGTGTTCTCTGGAGAGTGAGGCAAAGAAGATATGGAAGACATTTCAGTCTATCTTCTTTTTTCTTAAAAGATATATCATTTTAGAGTACATTTCCATTTCTTAGTCTTTTCAGCTCACTCTGTATTTATTCCAATATTTTATAAATCAGAAATAAAATTTTTCACCTTAAACTATCCTTTCTCCCTTTAAAATATACACTTATTTTGAAATAATTTTTAAGATCAAAGAAAAATCAAGGAGATGATGTTTAGAGTTTCCGTATATCATCTTCCCTCAATATGTATATAATTTTCTCATAATCAATCTCTCCTACCATATTAAAATGCTAGTCATAAAAGAACCTGGATTGATACATCATAATTATCCACAGTCCACCATCGACAGCAGGGCTCACTCAGTGTTTTACATTTGAACAAATGTGAAAAGGCAGGTACCTATCAGGTATTATCAGACAGGATAGTCCCACTGCCCTTAAATATTCTACACATTTCTCCATTTCTTTTCCCTTTTCCACTGCTCTGTGAGATCCATTCATAATTTTAGCATCTACATAGTTGTGCCTTTCCCAAGTGCCAAATAGTTAGAATCACATAATATGTATCTCTTTCATATTGCCTGAATTTAATTAGTAATTTGCATTTAAGTTTCTATATATGAATGCAGATGGCTCATTGCATGTAAGCATTTGCCACCAAGTCTGATGACCTGACCTGGGTTGATCCTGACAAACCACTAACTGCATTAGAGAACTGACTGACTCCACAAGTTCTCCTCAGACCTCTACACATACACTGTATGGCAAAGGCCATCAAATAAATAAATACAATATAATTTCTTTTTAAATTCCCTACATGTATGTTCATGACTTGATAGCTCATTTGTTTTTAATATTGCCTTCTCTGAATGTACATACCACAGTTGACCCACTCATCTACTGAAAGACACCTTAATCATATTAAAATTTGAGCATTTGTTCATGCAGCTACTATAAAAATCCTTTTGGAAGCTTCTGTGTGGACATGAGTTTCCTATACGTTTAGTTGAATATCACCAGAGCAAGCTAAGAGTTTGCTTATATTTGAGGGAGGTCCCAGATTGTATTCCAAAGTGGGTGTTCCATTTTTCAGGTCCAACTGTAATGATGCAAGTTTCACATTTTTGACAGAGGTTGGTTTTGTCAATGTAGGTCTGATTCAGCATATAATTATTTTAATTTATAATTTCCTAATGATAGATAATGTCAGACACCTTTGCATATGATTTTTTTTCTACATATAGGTCTTGGTGTTATATAAATACTTTTATCTGGAATTTTTTTTTGGTAGTTTGTGTTTTCTCAGTCTTCTGGTACATTCTGTTTAGGACCACTAAATAATTATAAATATAGTCATTCATACACCAGTGGACAAGTTTAGTGTCTTCATAATTTTGTATAGATCTACATATTCCTCTCATGTAATTTTCCTTCTATTTTTGACACGGGATGCATCCTGTTAGAGTTGACTTCTTTCACTCAGCCTCTCTGTGTTTAAAGAGCACCCACTTTGCTCTTTATTTCCAAAAGACACTTCCAAAGATTCTAGGCATCTAAGTTGACAGCTTCTTTGTTTTAATCATTCCAGTCTTGAATTTGTTGCCATACTCTTTGACAGGCATTGTTTCTGTTAAAAAGTTGGCTGTCATCCCTATTGCAATGTTATTTTGTTAATTTTTTGTCATTGCTATTTTCTTCATAGAGATTTCTAAACAGATTATTGTTTTTCCTAGATTTGGAAATTCAAAGCGTTATTTCTTCAAATACTGCTTTCTAGGACCCTTTTTCCTTTGTGGGTTCTAGTTATGTTGTTTGAAGTTGTCTGTAATCCATATATAATTTGTATTTGTGTGTGATTTGTGTTATTTTTCTCTACACATTTCATTTTGTATGGATATGCTTTCATTGCTATATATTTTTATGTTTACTATTTTTTGTACTTTGGTTTTCATTTGTTTGTTTGGTTGATTGGTTGGTTGGTTTTTCGAGACAGGGTTTCTCTGTGTAGCTTTGTGCCTTTTCTGGAACTCACTCTGTAACCCAGGTTGGCCTCAAACTCACAAAGATCTGCCTGCCTCTGCCTCCCGAGTGCTGGGATTAAAGGCGTGCACCACCACTGCCCGGCCTGTACTTTGGTTTTTAATATACGTGTGTGTGTGTGTGTGTGTGTGTGTGTGTGTGTGTGTGTGTGTGTGTGTGTGTGATTTTCGTCTCAGATGCTACTGTTTTCATCTCTGGAAGATAGACTTGAATCCTTTCCCTCTTTCTTTTGTGACTCTTTTTTTTTTTTTAAACATTCTTAGTCATTCTTCTTGTTTCTTGGTCATATTCCACAGTTACAATTATATCAATGCCCCTGTCTAGTTTCTCATATGTATACATCTTAGTTTTGACAAATTGTCTTTAATGTTAATTTTGATAATTTCTCCTCCTTAGCACATCTAATAATTTGTGATTAGACTTCCTCTATATGCTCAATATTTTTGTATTCCTATAAATACTACAAAGTATTTGATTGTGAATCCATTAAGTTACTAGGATATTAGGTCTTTTCAGGTCCTGGTGTTTTAAGTTTGTTAGATGGGACCTAGAAGCAGTGTTCATAGTTAATTTGTGTTCTCCGCTACTGAGGCTAAGCTTCTCCAGATTGTGTATGTGATAGCCTGTGCATCGTAAATTTTCCCACTTTCACTGTAGAAAAAGGAATTATTCTCAGAAATTCTTGAGCACCAGAAATTGATCTTTCTAATCCTGCCAATATAGTAGTTGTCCCTATCTCAGTTCATGTACACACACACACACACACACACACACACACACACACACACACCATGTATTCATCAAAGGACTTTTCACATACTTTATACCTTGAGCTCTTCTCTCTGTCTCTCTGTCTCTCTGTCTCTCTCCCGTGTTGGTGCTTTCTCTCTGCATGTGCCTCTAATGCCGGCACCCTTTCTCTAGCTTGCTTGCTCACTGTTGTTCTTGTTCTCACTCTTTCCATCTCTCTCACTCTCTCGTGTGAGTTGAAACATCTTTCATAACCAGAATTCTCACCTTTCACCTCATCTCAGAGTCCTTGGACACTGTAATACTTCCACTTCATTCTTGTGGCCTCAAAACCCTCACTGAGCGATGAGCTGAGGTTTCTTGCTTCCCATGAGTTATTGGAGGGTTTTTTTTTTGTTTTTTGTTTTTTTTTACTTCCTGTTAGTTGATTTCTTTAAAATGATTGGTCATATATTTTAGCTATTTGTTTGGATTTTGTTTCAGGTGCAAAGCTGTATTATGGTCTATAATTCTTTTTCAAATAATATTTTTATGGGAAAACAATCTTTTCAAGAAAAGGAAAAATATTTTTACTATTTCTTTGAGGATTTCCTAGAACATATTTTGCTCATAAATACTCTCTTTCCCCAACTCTGCCCAGATACACTCCTTTCTCATCCAGTTTCTAAATTTCCTTTCTCTCTCTCTCTCTCTCTCTCTCTCTCTCTCTCTCTCTCTCTCTCTCTCTCTCTCTCTCTCTCTCTCTCTCTCTCTCTCTCTCCCCCATCCAGTCCAGTCTGTCCTGGCCAGCTACCTTTGGTGTGGGGCTTGGCCTGGAGTCCAGTTGATTAAAGAAGTCACACCATTAAATAAAACTGGTTCTTCCTTTCCTTTGTGCTGCTGGATCCCAATATCTCCTCAGCTAAGGGTGGAACGATGTGTCCACCTCCACCTCACCCTGGAATTTTAGCTGATTTGAGCCACTATGGAGATAATATACTTTTCCTTCCCAGGATTCCTGTAGGCATTACAGAGCTGTCCTGAGGCTCTATTAGGTGTGCCTGCCCCTCCAAATACTGACTCAGAAAGGCATACTTTTTTACAAATTAATTAAACTTACCCATTTATTTTACATTCCGACCGGAGATCCCCCCACCACCACTCTCTTCCCATTCCCTGCCCCGCCTCTCCTTTGCCCCTCCCCCCAAATCCACCCCTCTTCTGTTTCTGTTCAGCAAGGGGCAGGCCTCCCATGGGTGTCATCAAGTTGAGGTAGGACTAAGCTCCTCACCTTGTATCAAGGCAGGGCAAGGCAACCAACACTTTTTAACATCTTTTCTGTCTCTTTTAGGTGCTGCCCAGAGTCCATGTATGTTATGTCTTGTGGGTTCCATTTTTCTTTCACTCCATCTCTGCAGCTGCTTTCCTTTTGCCATGTGGCTGTCTGAGGAGCCTAAACTGCCTAACTCAAAAAGGCATGGCTTTCTCTCTTTTTGTCCTCACCATGCCTGCCCTGTGGTTTTTCTTTTAAACGCTGGTTAAAATGTCCTCAACCTCCTCTGTTCTTAAATTCTTTTATTGATGAGCTCAAGAACCCTAAGGGAGCTCCTTAGAATTTCTGGTGACAGCGTGAAACATTCAGTGAGATGTATGCAGGATGCCCTGGTCATCTTCTCAATTGACAGTGCAAGAACTAGTTTTAGATTTCTGCAGGTGTGTTTCCCGCATACATATACTCAGTGGACAATTTCCCAGAGCAATTATTTAGCTAGCTGAGGAATAAAAATGCCCTCGTTAATGTGACATTTTAAGTAACTAAAAAAAGAAGTAGTTTGAAAATTGTTTTTGCTGAAGTTAGTCAGCTGTATCCCCCTCTCCACTGTGCTTTGGGATACAAATATGTCTTGATTGTTCCCAGGCCCTTCACCCCAGTGAGGTAAAAACAAATCTAAGCTCCAGGACTGGCAATTTTACATCTGTAATTACACGCTTGCATCCAATCAATTATCAAATGCTAAAATGATCTTTGACAAATGACAAATTTGAAAAATGTCCTCTCTTGAGGAGTGGCTAAGCTAAAACAAACATGTAGATTAGTCAGCCTTAAAACTGGTATGAGTGTCTAGGAGTGAGTGTGCATCTTAAAACTGGTATGAGTGTCTAGGAGTGAGTGTGCATCTTTGTAAAAGGATCACTAGCCTCAGTTCTTAAAGTTTGAAAGTTTCCATCTACCAAGCAACAGATGCTGTTTATCGTGTCTTTCCCTTTTCCAAATTGATGTTAATTTTAGAAGTCAATGAGAGCCATTAATTCTAAAAGCTGAAATCCTTTGTCAAGTTAGACATGGCACAGTAGATATCAGAATGCTATAAACGTGTATTGGAAATATATCTGCCTGTTGGCTTCTGCCTGCCTTCTTCCTGCAGAGATCTATATTTATACATATTCCTTCTTTTCTCCCTTGGAAATCTATAAATTATATCTATATCTGTCAGTCTGACAAATGTTATTACCTTATACACCAAAGGAGAAGTTTGCCAGGAGAATTTTAATGGCCTATAGCAATTGAACACCGCTTGTGACAACCATTTCTTCTGTTATTGACCACAGATTTAAATGCTATCAAAACAGCATTCAAGGAAACCAGGACACTGGGTGCTGGGTGCACCTTCCCTTAAGATAAGGGGCCATTTGTATAGCAAAAGGGCGTATGCTCTCAATTTTAATACTACATTCAAATTGCAGCTAATGAATACCTGTCATATTTCACCTATTTGCCCCGTTAAAGAAACATTTTAATTTCTTCATTGAGAAAAGATGTCATAAAATTATACTACTTGACAGAATTGAAGAGTGGAGGTGGCACTTATCCTTACCCCTTCACTTACATGAAGTACATGAAGAATTTTGGAGTTTTCTGAAATATCATACTTGATTCTGTTTCCAGTACTTTGATACAACTTTATTCTATACGTGCAACATGAGATAGCCAAATCATCACTATTTCATTAACAATAATTCAAAGTAATTCAATGATTATATTGACCAGATGTGTACAGTAGACATTTGAACTGTCACCCTTTCATTCTTCCTTACTGATTTTTAGGTCAATATAAAAAGGAATGGGTTTTGATATGACATTTTGATGCATATGTATCATTTAACTTCATTCTAATTTGTGATTATCTCTATTTCTGTGTACCCTGCCCTCCTCTGGCTGGCTCTCCTCTTTTCTGAGCTAGGATTTCTCAGCAATAAAATGTATTTTTCAGTTACACTGTATGCTCTCAGCTAAGTTGTAGAATATGAAAATATAAATGAGGGCTGAATTTCAGGAAATCAGAAAGGAGAGAAACAAAAAGCATTCACAGGTTCCCTGGTAGTCAGTCCCACTTTTTTTCTTTTCTTAGAATTTTTGTTTGTTTGTTCATTTGTTTGTTTTAAAAATAGATTCAGTGTTGAGGGATAATCTTTTTGTACACTGTAAAGATGTTTTTCTGCCTAAGGCACCCTCTGATTGGTTTAATAAAGAGCTGAATGGCCAATTTCTAGGCAGAAGAGAATAGGCAGGATTTCCAGGGAGAGAAAGGAATTTAGGATTAGAATCTAGGCATACAGGAGACACCAGTGAGACACTGAGGAAGTCAGACATACAGAATGGAGGAAAAGTAAAAATCCACATGGTAAAATGTAGATTAATAAAAACAGGTTAAGTTGGGCGGTGGTGGTGCATGCCTTTAATCCCAGCACTCGGGAGGCAGAGGCAGGCAGATCTCTGTGAGTTTGAGGCCAGCCTGGTCTACAAAGTGAGTTCCAGGAAAGGCACAAAGCTACACAGAGAAACTCTGTCTTGAAAAACTAAAATAAATAAATAAATAAATAAATAAATAAATAAATAAATAAATAAATAAATAAATAATAAAAACAGGTTAATTTAAGTTATAAGAGCTAGTTGGGAACAAGTCTAAGCTAAAGGCCAAGTTTCCATAATTTAAAAAAAAAATGTTTCTGTGTCATTATTTGGAAGCTGGCAGTCCCAAAGAAAGTCTGACAAGAAAGACTAACAGCAATTCTTCTCTTGTATAATACATCCCAACCACAGTTCCAGGTCCCTGCCTCCTATGTCCCATCTCCCCAATACATCTCACATCAGAAAAGATCAGGCCTCCAAGAGACAACAGCCAAACATAGAAAAACAAAATACGATAAGACAGTGCAAAAGCCCTCACACTGAAGCTAAACAAGGCAACCCAATAGGAGGAAAAGAGTCTGAAGAGCAGGCAAAGGAGTCAGAGATACACCCACTCCCACTGTTAAGAGATCCACAAAACACCAACCTAACAGCCATAATATATGCACAGAGAACCTGGTGCAGACACATGCTGCTCCCATACTTGCTACTTCAGCCTCTGTGAGCCCTAAGTTGACTTTGTGGGTCATATTTTCCCAATGTCCTCCATCCCTTCTGACTCCTACAATATTTCCTCTCCCTCTCCCAAGGGGTTTACAATCTCCAAGGGAAAGGACCCAATGGATACCTCCAATTTAGATGTTCTCTACATAATATCTGGCTGTGGGTCTTGGCATCTACTCCCATCTGCTTCCAGAGAAAGTGTCTCTGATGAGGACTGGACAAGGCATCAATCTATGAGCATAGCAGAATATCTTTAGAAGCTATTTCATTGATTTTTCTCCCCAGTCATGTTTGGTTATGCCCTAGGTCTGGGCTATCTAATCTCTGGTTATTGGCCACCCAGGCAATGTAAGGACATGGACACTCTTTTGCATGGGCCTCATGTTAAATCAAACATTGGTTGGCCACCCTAAGAGTTCTTTGCCACCATTGCCCCAGCACATCTTGCAGACAGGACAAATTATAGGTGGATGGTTTTATGGCTTGGTTGGTATCCAGGTTTCTCTTTCTATAGCCTGCAAAATACATTCACACACCAAAGAGACTAGAACATAGGGTGAAAGGCTCCATGCGTACACCACCTCGACCTCTCCTCTCTACTTCTCCTCTCTACATTCAGTGAGCTATGTAGATGTTGTCCTCAGCAAGCCCCCTCCTCCCCCCACACCTCCATCAGTTTTAAGAGAGTAATCCTCTATCCTAGTATCAGCCTGGGTTGTTTAGGGATTTCCACAGGACTCCCTCCACCAAAAACTCAAAAGAATGTAACCCAGTTCCCCTACTGGAAGTCTTGCCTGACTACAAAAGATGACCAGTTCAGACTCCAGATTCTCTATTACTGGAGTCCTCACTAGGGTCACCCTCACAGATTCCATACCCCCCAATTAAAGCTGTCTTTCCCCACATTCTCTTCCTCCATGTCCTCATCCCTGCCTGATCCTTCTCACTTCTATCCCCACCAACCCACAATCTACCTGCAAAATCTATTCTATTTCTCCTTCCCAGGGAGATCCATGCATTCTCCCCTAAACCCCCTTTTTATGCCTAACCTCTTCAAGACTACAGATTATAGCTTGGTTATCATTTACTTAACAGCTAATATCCACTTACAAGTGAATATACACCATATTTGTCTTTCTGGGTCTGGGTTACCTCACTTAGGATGATTTCTTTCTAGTTCCATCCATTTGCCTGCAAATTTCATGATGGCATTTTTAACAGCTGAGTAATACTCCATTGTATAAATGTACCACATTTTCTTTATCCATTCTTCTGTTAAGGTTCTAAGATTTCTGTCTAGGTTATTTCCAGTTTCTGACTATTATGAATAAGGCTGCAATAAAAATACCTGAGCAAGTGTTCTGGTGATAGGATGGAGCATTCTTTGTGTATAGGCCCAAGTTATATAGCTGGGTCTTGAGGTAAACCTATTCCCAGTTTTCTGAGGAACTGCCATATTGATTTCCATAGTGGCTGTACAAATTTGCATTCCCACTAACAATGGAGGAGTGTTCTCTTTGCTCAACATCCTTGCCAACATGAGCTGTCACTTGTGTTATTGATTTTAGCCATTCTTACAGGTGTAGATTGGGTGGTTAAGGATGTTGGACATTTCTTTAAATGTTTCTCAGACATTTAAGATTCCTCTTTTGAGAATTCTCTGTTTGAATCTGTACACCATTTTAATATAGGATTACTTGCTTTTTTGATATCTAGTTTCTTAAGTTCTTTATATACTTTTGATATTAGAACTCTATTAGATGTGGTGTTATTAAACACGTTTTCCCATTCTGTAGGCTGTTGCTTTATCCAATTGACAGTGCTATTTACCTTACAGAAGACTTTCAGTTTCATGAGGTCCCATTTATTAATTGTTAATCTTAGTGCCTGTGCTATCAATGTTCTGTTCAAGAAGTTGTCTCCTGTGCCAATGTGCTCAAGGCTATTTCCTACTTTCTCTTCTATCAGGTTCAGTGTATTTGGTTTTATGTTGAGATCTTTGATCCACCTAGTCTTGAGTTTTCTGAAGGATGATAAATATGGGTTTACTTGTATTCTTCTACATGCAGACATTTAGTTTGATCAACACCATTTGTTGAAGATGCTTTCTTTTTTTCCAGTGTGCATTTCTTGCTTCTTTATCAAAAATTAGGTGCCCATAGGTATGTGGATTTAAGTCTAGGTCTTCATTTAAATCTCATTAATCAACATGTCTGTTTTTATGCCAATACTACGTGTGTATTTTTATTACTATTGCTCTATAGTACAACTTGAAGTTAGGGACAGTGATACCTCCAGCAGTCCTTTTATTGTTAAGAATTCTTATAGCTATCCTGTTTTGTTTTGTTTTGTTTTTTATTGTTCCATATGAAGTTGAGAATTGTCCTTTCAAGTTTTGTAAAGAATCATGTTGGAATTTTGATGCAGATTGCTTGAATCTGTATACTGCTATTGGTAAGATGACAATTTTCACTATGTTAATCCTACCAATCTAGGAGAATGGAGATCTTTCTATCTTCTGATAACATCTTCAATTTCTTTCTTCAAAGACGTGAAGCTTTTATTGTACCTGTCTTTCACTTGCTTGGTTAGAGTTACTCCAAGACATTTTATATTATTTGAGACTATTATGAAAGGTGTTGTTTCCCTGATTTCTTTCACAGTCAATTTGTCATTTGTATATAGGAGGATTACTGGTTTTTTTCCAGTTATTCTTGTAGGGGCTCCTTTTAGGAAAAGTATTTATCAACTATATAATTTTTCTGATAGAATTTTTAGTAGCACCTATGTATACTATCATATCACCTACAAATAACTATTCTTTGACTTCTTACTTTCCAGTTTGTAACCTCTTAATCTGCTTCAGTTGTCTTGTTGCTCTATTTAAGACTTCAAGTACTGTATTAAATAAACATGGAGAGAGTGGACAACTTTGTCATGTTCCTGAGTTTAGTGGAATTTCTTCAAGTTTCTCTCCATTTAATTTGATGTTGTTTATAGGCCTTGCTGTAAATTGCCTTTATTATGTTTCGGTATGTCCCTTGTATCCCTAATTTCTCCAGGACTTTTATCATGAAGGGGTGTTGGATTTTGGAAGAAACCTTTTCCATATCTAATGAGATGATCAAGTGGTTTTTTTTTTCTTTCAGTTTGTTTATATGGTGGATTACATTTACTAATTTTTGTATATTAAACCATCCCTGTATCTCTGGGATGAAGTCTACTTGATCATCTTTTAGCTGTGTTCTTGGATTTGGCTTCCAAGAATTTTATTGAGTATTTTTGCATCAGGGTATCAGGGTAATTGTGGCCTCATAAAAAGAATTTGGAAATGTTCCTTTTGCTTCTTTTTATTTGGCGAAATAATTTGAGGAGTGAGTGTTGTCTTTAACTGCTCTTTGAAGGTCTGGTAGAATTCTGAATAAAAACCATCTAGACCTGGGCCTTTTTTGGTTGGAAGACTTAACAAGTGCTTCTATTTTACTTGGGGTTATAGATTCATTTAAATTGATTATTTGATCTTGATTTAACTTTGGTAAGTGAAACCTATGGAGAAAATTATCCATTTCTTTTAGGTTTTCCAATCTGGTGGAATACAGGTTTTTAAAGTTTGTCCTTATGATTCTCTGGATTTCCTTGTTATCTGTTATTACATCTCTTTTTTTTATTTTTTTTGATTTTATTAATTTGGATTCTCTGCCTTTTAGTTAGTTTGGATAAGGATTTGTTTATCTTGTCGATTTTCTCAAAGAACCAACTCCCTGCTTCTTTGATCTTTTTTATTGTTCTTTTTAACTGTTCCTACTTCATTGATTTCAGACCTCAGTTTGATTGTTTATTGCCATCTACTACTCTTGGGTATGCTTACTTTTTTGTGTTCTACAGATTTTAGGTATGCTGTTCATTTGCTAGTATGAAATCTCTCCAGTTTTTGATGTAGGCACTTACTGCTATGAAACTTCTTCTTAGCACTGCTTTCATTGTGTCCCATAAGTTTGGGTATGTTGTGTATTCATTTTCATTGAATTCTAGAAACTTTAATTTCTTTCTCTATTTCTGTCTTGACCAATTTTTCATTCAGTAGACACTTGTTCAGTTTCTATGAGTTTGTATGCTTTCTGTTGTTTCTCTTGGAGTTTATATCACATTTTAATCCATGGTGGTCCGATAGGGTGCAGGGAGTTATTTCACTTTTCTTATATTTGTTGAGACTTGCTTTGTGACTGAGTATATGGTCAGTTTTGGAGAACATTCCATGAGGTGCTGAGAAGAATATTCTGTAGATGTCTGTTAGGTCCACTTAATTTAATAATATCTGTGAGCTCCAGTATTCCTCTGTTTAATTTTTGTCTGGATGATCTGTCCTTTGGTGAGAATGGGGTATTGAAGTCTCCCACTATCAGTGTGTGAGAGTTAATATGTGATTTAAGCTGTGATATTTCCTTGACAAAAGTCAGTTCCCTGGGTCTTGGGGTATAGATGTTAAGAACTGAAATACCATTTTGGTGGATTTTTCCTTTGATGAGTATACAGTGTCCTTCCCCATGTTTTTTGATTAATTTTGATTTGCAGACCATTTTGTTATATATTAAAATGGCTACACCAGATTGCTTCTTAGGTCCGCCTCCTTGGAATATCTTTTTCCAATCTTTCACCTTGAGATAATGTCTATCCTTGATATTGAAGTGTGCTTTTTATATGCATCAGAAGGATGGGTACTGTTTTTGCATCCATTCTGTTAGTCTGTGTCTTTTTATTGAGACCATTGTGTAGTGGGTAGCCAGTCCAGCTTTGACCTGGAAATACCACCCCCATTGAGGCTTCGGTAACTGTCATGCCTACAAGGCGGAGCTGAGACAGGACCCCTGAAGACCCGAGATCCAGATGGGCTAGCTCTCTTGGTTCCTGGATCCTGGACACTGGAGGTAAACCAAGCAGAGTTCTTCAGAGAATATCCTGGACTGTGCTTCACCTTTCCTGGACCCTGTTACCTATTCCTTCACTTGTAAGTTACCCCACAAAATAAACCTCCCTTTTAACTACATGGAGTTGCCTTAATATTTAAACCAATACCATTGATATTGAGAGGTAGCAATGACCAGTGAAGGCTGATTTTTGTTATTTTGTTGTTGTTGTTGTTAGTGGTGGTGGTAGTAAAGGTGTGTATGTGTGTGTGTATGTGTGTGTGTGTGTGTGTGTGTGTGTGTGTGTGTATGGGGGGTGTTTCCCTTTTTTTGACTTTACTAGTGTGAGGTTATTTATTTTCTGTGTTTTTGTGGATATAGTTAACGTCCTTGATTTGGAGTTTTCCTTCTAGCTCCTACTGTAGGGCTGGATTTGTAAACAGATTTTGTGTAAATATGACTTTATCATAAAATATCTTATTTCCTCCACCTATGATTGAAAGTTTTGCTGGGTGTAGTAGTCTGGGCTGGCATCTGTGGTCCCTTAGAATCGCAAGCACATCTGTTCATGTCTTTCTGGCTTTTAGAGTCTCCATTGAGAAGTCAGGTGTAATTCTTATAGATCTGCCTTTATGTGATGTTTGATCTTTTTTCCTTGCAGAATTTAATACTCTGTCTCCACTCTGTATGTTTAGTGTTTAGATTATTATGTGGGGAAGGGAATTCTTTTCTGGGCCAATCTATTTGGTGTTCTATATGATTCTTGTAGCTTTATAGCCATCTCCTCATTTAGGTTAGGAAATTTTTCTTCTATGATTTTGTTGAAAATATTTTCTATGTCTTTGACCTGAATTCTTCTCCTTCCTCTATTCTTATTATTCTTAGATTTGGTCTTTTCCTGGTGTCCCAAATTTCCTGGATGTCTTGTGTTAGTAATTTTTTAGATTTAACATTTTCTTTGACGTATGTATCTATTTCTTCTATCTTGTCTTCAATGCCTGAGATTGTCTATTCTATCTCTTATATTCTATTGCTTAGCATAGCTTGCCTCCATAGTTCCTTTATGAATTCCTAAATTTTTCATTTCCAGAATTCCCTCACTTTGTGTTTTCTCTACTGCTTCTATTTCTATTTTCAGGTCCTGAACAGCTTTTTTTTCCTGGCCTTTTTAAGGGATTTATTCATTTGCCCCAATTATTCATTTTATTCATATAGTTGGTTTTAAGGTTGTGTGTGTGTGTGTGTGTGTGTGTGTGTGTGTGTGTGTGTTTCAGCTATGCTGGAAAATGCAGGGACCACTGTAGCAGGATAGCTGGGTTCTAGAGGAGACATATTGTCCTAGCTATTACTAATTGTATTCTTATGCTGGCATCTAGGCATCAGTATTTGTGCTGATTACAGGTCTAGGTGCTGATTTCTTGATTTGTCTTTGTTGAGGGGGGTGTTTTGTTCCTTGTTTTCTGCTTCCTTTCTGGATTTTCAGATGGTTGTGTGTTGTCTCTTCCGCTAGACTGTTCAGCTGGTGTGTTCAGAGGAGATGCCTGCTGGTGTTAGAGGTTGGGATGCAGCCATGAGTGGAGGAAGGGATGTCAGGAGGGCATGGTTTGTGGGAGACACAGGAGGCATGGCCAAGGGGGAAGGGAGGCTGTAGCTAGTGTTCTGTTATAGCACTAGGGATGAGCCTGAGGGATTGGGGTCTACAGAGAGGAGAAGCTCTCTCTCTCTCTCTCTCTCTCTCTCTCTCTCTCTCTCTCTCTCTCTCTCCATCAGTACTTAACAATGCATCACTCTAAGAAAATACAACTAACATGAAAGTTCACACCACAGGCCTTCCAGAACCCAGTGTTGCACATATTTTAAATTCAATTTATTTCACAGTAATTTTCAATCACTGCTTTTGAGAAATTGCTGTGCATTTTTAGAATCAAAAGCTAAAAGTCTCAGATTTTTGTTATTGTTATTTATGGGTAGAATTAATACTTAAATGACCCCCCCATTAATTGTAACATTGCACTGAGTTTTAGTAAAGTAATTTACTTTTCTATTATATTCTTTAGAGTGCCCTATTTATAATCCATTTATTACCTTTTCCTTAAGCTTTGGTCAAAGCTAAACTATAAAGACAACTAACTTGATTAATAAAAGTACTTTTACTATTTCAAATGCACAGCTACACTGCAAACACTTGTTTTTCCCTACCCAAAGTAAGGATTACATATGTTTGTTTTTAATGACAGAAAAATTGAGTTTCTTATTTATGCTTTTGAAATTAATACATTTGTGTACTCCTGATCTTTTCTTTTTTAATCTGGTACACATATTAAAGATAATTATTCCTTGCACATAATGAAATGATTATAAAATAAATTTTCTTAAGCCTATCTGTACAGTTACCATTTATCTTAGGTTTTCATTCATTCATGAGATATTATTGAAGGTCTCTTAATTTGCCTCCTAGGGTGCTAGGATATAATAATGAAACAAGATAGACACAGCCTTGGCAGCATGTTGTGGTATGTTGACCTCGATGGTATTATCCAATATAATCATCAATGTGTTATGATAAATTGTGTTAAGTGCTCTGAAGAAAACAGCAGGGTATTCTATGAATATGTAGTCAGGAGACTGTGTCTGCATGGAGAATTTGGCTAAGAAAATATTTCCAGAAAATAATGTTAAAACTGATTTTAAAAGAAATTGGAAAAAGAGAAGCAATTGAATGGAAGAAAGGGGAAAGCAAAATTTAGAAAGAGACATGGAACAGAGGCTCCTGAAGTGATAAGGAGCCTTGATGGCTTGGAGGGGAAGTGATGTGAGATGAACTGTAGCAGGAATCTTAAAAGTTCTTATTAATAAAAATCAAACCTGAGCCAGGTATTGGGGTGAACTGGAAGATCAGAGAACCAGAACAAGCCACAGCTACCTCACCTCGCCAGATCCTCAGCTGGTCTTGTTTCCTCAGACTGGAGACCTCTGAGTCCTCATCCAGAATGGATCTCAGCTGAATTGCTGCTCCTGAATGCTTAACCAGGCCAAATCCTTCTTGTTCCTGGTCCTCACGCCTTATATACCTTTCTGCCTTCTACCATCACTCCCTGGGATTAAAGGCTCGCTTTCTGGGATTAAAGGCGTGAGTCACCATGCTTGGCTGTATCCTTGAACACATCAATTTCTGCCTAGCTCTGCCTCCCAAGTGCTGGGATTAAAGGCATGTGCTACCACTGCCTATCCTCTATGTTTAATATTGTGGCTGTTCTGTCTCTGACCCCAGATAAGTTTATTAGGGTGCACA
>CABHPH010161003.1:7615-34609 GCA_902168325.1 Peromyscus nudipes
TGTGTGCTGAATGCAGGTGTATCTAACCCCACTGTGTGCTGAATGCAAAGGGTGTATCTAACCCCACTGTGTGCTGAATGCAGAGGGTGTGTCTCACCCCACTGTGTGCTGAATGTAGAGGGTGTATCTAACCCCACTGTGTGCTGAATGCAGAGGGTGTATCTAACCCCACTGTGTGCTAAATGCAGAGGGTATATATAACCCCACTATGTGCTGAATGCAGGTGGATATAGCCCCACTGTGTGCTGAATGCAGAGGGTGTCTATAACCCCACTGTGTGCTGAATGCAGGTGGATATAACTCCACTGTGTGCTGAGTACAAAGGGTGTCTATAACTCCACCGTGTGCCGAGTAATTTGCAATGAATTACGTACATCTAAGGACTGGGCCATGGCCGTACTAGTTTCTCTGCCACTTGCTTCTAAGATATGCACCGTCTCAATGGGCACTCACAAAACTCAGCTGCTATTGCATTATCTACAGCCCCAGAGGGAATGCTGTGACCATCCATGGGGCCTCTATGCCTCCCATTGGCTATTTGACTGGCTGCATCAGGAACAGAAGCCATGGGGGCTGGGGCCGTAGCGGTCTTAAAATTGGGGTCAAGTGAATTGGCTGTTGAGCTCAGGCAGGAGTGTTTACACCACACTACTTAGCTTTAGAGTGTCCCTGAGACTCAGAGGCTGGCTGCTTCCTGTCTGGGGACAGCCTGGCTGCTGTCTTGCCTTGTATGGGCTCCAATAGGGGGCAGGTTATTTCCCCCCACCTCCAGACTGCACAAGCGGAACCACTGGGTGGCTGATGGGATGTGAGCAGAAGACACTTGATTACATGGCCCCTGTGTAGAAAGCTGAGTTTAGCCTCTCAGCATCGCATCTCATTTTTATGGAAAATACACTTTAAATCATGGCAATTATTGAGTTTCCTTGATTCTAAGATGTTACTGATTGTAAACCACATTATCTATTTAATGACAGTGGAGAGGGGGCGGGGGAGAGAAAGAAATACTGCTTAAAATATGCAATTTGACTACAAAGCACACTTCAAATTTTTGAAATGATGAACGTGGTAAAATGGGAAAATGTTTTAGCTGAGCAATTGCGTTAGCAGAGAAGATTTACTGCTCCCGTTTAGAGCTCGGCCGGCTTCTTGGGCAGCAGGAGAGGCATTTTTTCTCCTGCAGGTTAGTTATCCCTTTTCCTGCAGTGGTTTTGGGTCTGCAATTACCGGAGTGGGCAGAGGCCAGCAGCTCCTGCGCTGCTCCCGAGGGGCGATTTGTGGCTGTAATTTCTCACTGTTGTCTGTTCTGCCGCCCACCTAGCTAGTGCTGAAATCCCACTGGTGGGCCAGCGTCTACCCCGAGAGAGTGAATTTGCAGGAAGATAAATTCCCTGTTCCCTGCCTACATTTGAATGCTATTGTGAGACCGAATAGAATACAGATCAGTCCCAAATTGAATTCTGTGTACCTGCTCTGCTAAGTAGAAAATTGCATATCAAATAACGGTTCCTCAACTCGGCTCGTCTAGACACAGAACTTGCTTACCGTTTTCAGTGTTCTCTGTCATTCAGGCACACGAACCCTCTGGCACCCTCACCTCAGAATCTTTGGAATTTTCTTTTGGAAATATTTTCACTGCCCACCCCGCCTCCCTTTCCTTTTCCCACAGTGTTCTTGAAAATACTGTTTATCTGTTACAGCAGGGTTCACCTTGTAATGGTGTAATGCTGGGTTGTGGATGCTGGGTCGGTCTGTCTGTCTGTCTGTCTCTCTCTCTGTCTCTTTCTCTCTCTCTTTCTGTAAGTGTTTAGCATAACTACCAGCAAACAGCAGGTGCTCAATAAAAGTATGCTGAAATCAGGACTTCGTAAATGAAGGAAGAACTGGCTGGCATAAGAACCTCTAAAGCCTTTTCATTGTGTAGCCTTTGGCTTGGAAGGGAGCTGGGAGGCCCCTGCTTTTATTTGTATGGCGTGTGGTTAATGTGCTAATTAGTGTGTGATTGGCATTTGAATACTTCTTTCTTCATGACATAATTCCTCATTAGACCTCTTGTCTCTTTCTCCTGTAACCACTAGTGAAGGTTGTGGCCTCGGGACTCCTGGGGAGACTGTAGCAGCCAGTGCAGCTGCGGCAGCCCCATCTAGTCTCCAGGCAGCTGCACGATCCAGAAGAGCAGGGGGGAGATGCCAAACACAAAGCCAAGAGGCATGGACATCAGCTCTCAGCCTAGGAGCAGTGCCCAGAGTCTGTAGCATGGCTGTGTCCAGGTAGCAGAGTATTCGGAGTTAACAGGAAGACCCTAACAGTTCCTTCAAAGCTCCAAAAGCACTTTGGTCTTTAGTATCAGTGCCCCATTCATTCCTTGGAACCCCAAAGTTCTCTCCTGAGTTTTAATTACGATTAGTGCCCCCACTTCCTTTGAGTCTGAAACTTCTATTTTGAGTCTTAAGTAAAATAAAACTTCACAGCTATGCGTAGTGATGCGCACACCTTTAGTCCCAGCACTTGGGAGGCAGAGGCAGGCAGATCTCTGTGAGTTTGAGGTCAGCTTGGTTTACATAGTGAGTTTAAGAGAGCTAGAGCTACAACAGTAACACCCTGTCTCAAAAAACAAAACCCAAAACAGAACAAAACAAAACTTCAGAAAGAAAACACTAAAAATTGTTGATCTTTAGCAGGAAGAGTAAGTGTGGAGGACATGAAGGGCATATCAAAGAAATTAAAACCCAAACCTAAATTCTGTTCTGGAGTGGTTTGCCGAGAGCTGTGTTCTGGACCCAATACGGTAAGACTCAATAACGTGATATGGCAGAAATCTCCCTCAGCAGAGGTCTGGGCGGGGCCTGCGCTGTTTGATGGACAGGCCATTGCAAAAGAACTACTCCACCTACTGGAGGCGCTCCTAGCTTCTCTGAGGCTCATGGTTCAGTTTAGCAACTCTCTGTGCTTCTTCCGGGATGCTGTTCTTTAGGGACACTTGGATGCGAGGGGCATCTTAAGCTGTGACCATGACAAAGGGACTCTGCTAGCTTTCTGTGAGCAAAGATTAGGATTATCACAGCCTACCCTGTGAGAGGCCGATCCATCTTCCCTCCTGCCCGTGTGGCTTCCATATTCTTGAGCATTCCAAGGATAGTGGCAACCTCTGGCCACTGTTTTATATTCTGTAGCGCTGTCCCTGGTCATCTCAGCTGAGATGTGTGTGCACCACACAAATAGTTCTCCTCTTTTATGTGCCAAGGCAGCTAGGGCACTGTGTTCTCCGTGTCTAAAGTTTCGTTGTACTAGGTTGTGTGGATACCATCCTGACCATTTCTGACCACTGTAACCATTTTGAGTGTGCACTTCAGTAGTGTTTAGCACATCTCATTGCTGTAAGCAGACCTGTCATCCCGTGAGTGTGAAACCCCACATTCCCTGGCCTCCACCATTCTACTTTCTGTTTCTGTGAATCTGACTGTTTTGCACACCTTAAATCAGAGGATTTAAATAGTCATTGTATTTCTATGCCTGAGAGAACGTCCTTAGGCTCATCCAGGTTGTATCACAGCACAGGATTTCCTGTCTCTTTAAGGCTGAGTAATATTGCAGTCTGTGCATACATCTCGTTTTGTTTATCCATTGGCTTGTCGATGAGTGTTTCAGCTGCTCCCACCTCTTGGCTGCTGTGAACTGCTAACGTGACTATGCAAATATGTCACTGCGATCCCGCTTTGGATTCTTCCGGCTACATGTCCAGAAATGGGTATGCTGGATCATATGGTTGTTCTATTTTACATTTTCAAAAATGGAAGATATTATGCCAGCCACGGTGGCTGCATCACTGTCCCGTCTACCCATGGTAGCTCCGGTTTGTCCATGTTCTTTGCCAACACTTGTTATTTTCTGCATTTTTGCTAGTAGCTACCCTAGTGTGTGTTATTTTGGTTATGTTTTTAATGAATTACATCTCAAGGCACAGTAAAGGGGTAGTGTGTCATACAAGGGGGCATTGAGCTTAAAAATGCCGAGGACAACTGCTTTAATGTGTTTCTCTATAGTTTTAACAAGTTATATCAAAATATTATTTTCACAATTTCTTAGGAAACAATTTATCCATACTTCCTCTCCAGCAAGGACACTCCTCATCAGCTCGCTCTGAGGGCCAACCTGGCCTAGTGTGATTTCCACAGGCATCTTTGTTCTCTGTGGAAGGAAGTTTTCTTTTCCTCTTCTGCGTGGGTGATGAGTGATCTTTCTATTAAGCAGCAGGACAGAACACCTGCTTTGGCATTACGTCTATTAAATTTACGTGTAGTAAGCATTAGTGGATAGTATTTCATGCTTGGGCAAGAATGGATTTCCTCGTGGACACTGGCCTTGAGGACACACAGAAGAAACCTTCATCCCTTGAGCCCTGGTTGGGCCTCCAGAGGCTTTATTGGTATGGACCTGTGGGCTGTGGAGGCTGGGACAGCCTGCATCTTCCTTAAAGTGTGTTTGTCAGTGGCATGGACCAATATGTTAAAAAGGCAGGGCATTCAGTTTAGAGCCTTGTGGGTAATGATGTGAATTCTCTGGACTTGCAGTGTAGACAGATGCAGAAAGAATCTTGGTTGAACTGCCTGCCCCAGTACATCCATCTTGGGGTACACCCACTAAAGCCCATCTGCATCAACACTGGGCTCACTCAGGAGTTCCCTAGTCCACATCTCTGGGTGTCCTCTCTGACCAGGGGACTGGGGATATGGCTCAGTGGGTAGAGTCCTTGCCTTGCTTGCATTAAGTCCGGGGTTCAATCCCCAGCGTTGCATAAAAGGTCATGACGAGGGTGAGAGAATCAAGACTTCAGGGGCTCCTTCACAGCTGATACAGCAAATTTGAGGCCAGCCTGGGCTACCTGAGACCCTATCTCAAAAACAACAAAAATGCCCCAAAGAAGCTGACCAGGAATGCATTTTTTCTGTTGATCTTTTCCCTTAGTAACCTTCAGTCTCAGTCTCTCAAATAAATTTTTCTTTAGTGTGTCAGCGATATCAAAAGATATAGATGAAAGGAAATTATCCCAGTGTCTCACCTGAGATGGTGCAGACGATGCCGAGAGTCTTCTTCCCTTTTTTAGTGTCGGTACTTGTGGCTGTTCAATTAAACAGCCACCCAACAATAGCGAGCCCACCACTATTTCTAAATGTTCCATCTTAGTGTTTGTAGCTCTCCATATGTTTGAAGTATGACATAATCCTTATGGAACACATTCAATTTGTTGCTTCCCAACTTCAATAGAGGCAGTTCAGTCTGTCTCCTTTTAGACAAATGGTTAATGAAAAGGTAGCTGAACAATCATTTTCTTGTAATATGCAATTCTGTCTCCTTAAATACAGGAGCCTGACAGAGCCACTCAGCAGTTAGTACTTTCTCTATACAACTGAACTCTCTCTGACCCCCAGAAACTAACAACTGGAGAAAAAAAGAGGGAGATGGGGGAAAGTCAGCTAAAAATAAGTGCTCACCCATAATGCATATTACTCTGAGAACGGAATGGAAGGTGTACTTTCCTTGATTTTTTTTTTCAGATAATGTATGAATAACTGCCTTCTGCTACCAAAGGTATTTTTAATGATTTCAAAGCATCTCGTGATGTTGATGCAGTGTTTGGAAACTGGTGGGATGTTCTGAAGAACTCAGAATTTAGAGTCCCTAGCTTTCTCTCCGCCAGCCATGTGTCAGTACGATGGGCTGTGGCCCGGATGCACAATGGCACCTTCTTCCTGCCGCTGAGGAGGAGAAAACAGAAAGTTTGTTCATCCATCCCAAGACAGCATGAAATTTAACTTTATTCTGTAGTTTTCAATGTCTTCAAGAGTTTCTTGAATAGAACCAAGCAAGGTTGGCCTTATCTTCTGCCCAGTGGCATCTTTGGGGTGTGACGTAGAAAAATTATTGGTAAGCTCTGTACCTAGGCTATCTGTATACATTCCTGATGAAGGATGGGTGGGCTATGTCAATCACTTCCATTTGATAGATGAAGAGAAGTGGGTCAGAGAAGTTAGTGAATTCTGTCAAGGTCACCCAGGAGATTTGTGGCAGAGCCGGCATTTACACTGGAGGCATTTGTGACTTTTAACTCTCACACAGCATGGCTGCTGAAGAGCCTGGTGTAGGAAAACTGCCTCAGTTTTGATTGGCCCAGAGACTTAGGGAAAGAGTAGCCTGAATAGTTTGAAAGGAAACATAATCCTGTACCTCCAAGATGGATGCAAATTAAGTTGGGGTATGCAAATGAGGCATGAGTCTAGAAGATATTATTTACTATTTGTTCAAAACAATTCTAATTTTTCCATTCTGAGGTCTAATCCAGGGCCTCACACACAATTGGAAAGCACTGTACCTCTGAGCTACACACACAGTTCAAATGTCTGTTCTTCAGAATGTGTCTTGGGGCTGGAGGTATGGCTCAGTGATGCAGAGCGTGTACTATCTTTCCGAAGGACCCAAGTTCAGTTCCCATCACCACATCTTCCAGCACCAGACATCCTTTTCTGGACTCTCCTACAAATGTGCACGCTCTCACTAAAATACAAAAACAAAAACCTTAACCCCCATACCATATCTTTGTCTACATTATTCTGTTCTGCTTTTTTCATGGGACAGATGTGAAGTGTTGCTATACTGGTGCCCTAGTTAGGGTTTCTATTGCTCTGATGAAACACCATGAGCAAAAAGCAAGTTGGAGAGGAAAAGGTGTGTTCTGACACTTCCCCAGCACTGTTCATCACTGAAGGAAGTCAAGACTGGAACCCAAACTGGGCAGGAACCTGGGGGGAGGGGGCAGGAGCTGATGCAGAGGCTAAGGAGGGGTGCTGCTTACTGGCTTGTCCTTGTGGCTTGCTCAGTCTGCTCTCTTATAGAACCCAAGATCACCAGCCCAGGGATGGCACCACTCACAATGGGCTGGGCCCTCCCCCATCAATCACTAATTAAGAAAATGCCTTACAGTGGGATCTTATGGAGATATTTTCTCAAGTGAGGTTCCCTCCTTTCAGATGACTCTTTCTTGTGTCAAGTTGACATAAGACTAGTCAGCACAGCTGATGAGAAACACCTATGTGAATGCCCTGGGAAGGAGGTATATGCGGCTCCAATTCTACCTCCAATTAGCCTTGGGCAAGTTTCTCTGCTCTTCTGGCCTCCGCTTCTCCATCTGTCAAATGGGTTTGATGATGCTACCGATGTTCTGGGGCTGGGGACCAAGTGCACTAGAAGAGGTTCAGATGATCTAGGCCTGGGACTTGGGGCAAGAACTTGCTCAGGTGATGTCAGCTGGACTCATGAGCTCAAGGAAAAGAGGACTCAAAGCTCATGGGGCTGGGACAAGAGGTTACCACCTTTGGTGGGGAAGCAAAAGTGTGTGCCGAGAAGGTGGTGAGCCACAGCAGGTGGCCATCCAGGCTTTGTTACAGTGGTGTAAGGGTACCAAAGAAGCTTGAGGAAAGATGTTTCAAAGCAGGGCTTGATGGGAAGGACACAAAGTCTTGTCACAGCAGAACTGGACTGTTGTGGAGTGTAGGTCTCAAGTTTGATGTCTTGGTCAAGACTACTGCCCACTGCTGTGTCCTCTCTGCCACCTTCTCTGGGACCCAGGTATATTCTACACCTGCGGCTTAGATCGCCTAGTGTGACTGTACTGGCTGGTTTTGTGTGTCAACTTGATATAAGCTGGAGTTATCAGAGAGGAAGGAGCCTCAGTTGAGGAAATGCCTTAATAAGATCTAGATGTAAGGCATTTTCTCAATTGTTGATCAGTGGGGGAGGGCCCAGCCCATGGTGGGTGGTACCATCCTTGGGCTCCTGGTCCTGGGGTCCATAAGAAGGTGGGCTGAGCAAGCCAGGGTAGGCAAGCCAGTAAGCAGCTCCCCTCCGTGACCTCTGCATCAGCTCCTGCCTCTGGGATCCTGCCCTGTTTGAGTTCCTGTCCTGACTTCCTTCAGTGATGAACAGCAATGCTGAAGTGTAAGCCTTTCCTACCCAACTTGCCTTTTGGTATTGACCTCTAGATATTTCTGCATGGATATCCAAGAGTCATGTACAAATGCTATATTATTCTGATCCCCTAAACTGTTTGATCTTTGCATTCCTAGATTTTATTTTAATTATATTTTCAATTAAAATATAACTATATCACTTCCCTCTCCCACAGCCCCTCCCAACCCCCAAATCTCCCTCAAGTTGAAAACCTCATTTTCTTTGATTATTATTGTTCTATACACACATACATGCACAACTAAATAGACCCAACCTACCGGATCTGTTTTTGTTCTCTACATGTATATGATTTTAGGGCTGATCACTTTGTGCTGGACAACTAATTAAGAGGCTCATCCTTGGGACCTCTCTCTTAGCAGAGAGATCAGAGAGACCCCTTTCTCAGTTTCATGCAGTTCTTTGTCTAGGGATCAGACTCCTTATATTTTCCCCTTTGTACCTTAGCCTGTGTATTGATATTGTCATCACTCAGGTCTTGTTTATGCAGCTATTTTAGGAGATAATCTCATGGCCAACTTCCCAGTATTCTGGCTTTTACAGTCTTTCTTGCCCCCACCAACCTTGAGCTATTGCCTGAGCTTTAGGTGCAGGAATTGTTCTGTAGATGTATCTAGAGGGGCTGGGCTCATCATGACCCATTCATCTCTACATTGTGTCTCATTGCAGTTTTCTGTGGTGGACCCATTTGCTATAAAGAGACGTGTCTTTAATGAGGAGTGGTAGTTGCACTTATTTGTGGGTATAAGGATAAGTTTTAGAACGCAGTTAGGGATTATGGTGGTATAGTAAAGTAGCAATAGTAAGTCCCTTTTAAGATTGGAGACCTCACTAGTCCTGGGTAGCTGGCTAAGTTTCTAGAACCATGAATGATTTCCTTCCTGTTGAGAGGGCCTTGAGTCAAATTAGGCAGCTGTTGGTTACTACCAACATAGGAGTGCCACAATGGTGCCTTTAGGGATACCATGACATGCTGGCCACTGTTGTGGTCATTGTTGTGGTTCATAGGCATCGAGCCGAATAGGTCTGTTGCTCAATTCTCTCCTTCGGCAGCTTGCAAAGTACTTTCTGATACTGTGGAAGTTAAACCACAGGAAGGAGGCTTTCAGGTTAGATCATCTAGCTCAGATCATCTATGCCCTAAGTGTTTTCAGAAATAGGGATTTATCTTAAACCTCTGAGAGGAAACCAAGGACAACAGCAGTGGTTTGTGTTATTTGGGGAGTCAGTTGGAATACCTTGACCAATCCCTTGAATGCATTTTTCTCAGGTTTAGTGGTTGTTTTTTTTTTTTTTCCTGTAGTCTGTGGCTCTTGTGGGAACATTGCAAGCCCAAGTGGCATAACTTCATTTAATATATATATTATATATATTATATATAATATGTATATATAATACATACTGTGTAAGATATATATATATATATATATATTACATACTATGTAAGATTTTAGGTAATTATAAAATAATATCGAACACCCTTGGTGTTATTTGCCTCTCCTCCCTTCTCCTGGATTGACTTCCCTTCCCTCTCTCCAATTAGAGCCTCTTCCTCTTTGTCCCATTTCTCTTTCATATGGTCCCTATCCTACTAGTCCCCTCTAATGTCCACCTCTATGGTCCCTTTATACTTTCCTGTTTTCTTTGTTTACTCCAGGTTCTAGACATCTGAAGATCTGGAGCTCAGAACTGCAGATGAGTGAGAACACGTGGATTTCTGGGTCCAGATTACCTCACTAAAGATACCTTTTCTAGTTCCATCTACAAATTTTATTTTTAATTACAGCTGAGTAGTCTTCCACTGTCTCTTTGTAGCACATTCTCATTATCTACTCATCTGCTGAAGGACACTTAGGTTGTTTCCATTTCTGGATTTTAAAAAGTGTCATTAGCTTTTGTCTGTTTACTCACCATAGAAAAAACGGCTATTTCCCTCTTTGCTTGTTCTTAGTACTCACTCAGACACCGAGCCAGTGGAAATCAGCTTCTCTCCCATCACTCGGAGCCAGCCTGGGATCTCTATTCCCCCTTCCCACTTCTCCACGAGAACATGGTGCTTGTGCTTCATTTGCTCCTGCTCTTTCCCCCTAGTCCACCTGTGACCACCATCCTGCACACTCATCCTTTCTCTTACCCAAAGCAAAGCACAGCAATAACAATAGCTCATGAATGGAGTCAATGAAGCCTGGGTGTCCCCTGCTGCCTTGGTGAATCTCCCAGGCTTAATACTGAAGGCTGTTTATCATCCAACCTTAACTGTCCAGCCCCTCCCCTGTCTCATTGTTCAGCCCTACACCTGCTCATCATGCCCTAAACCTGAGAGCGTCTGTGTCCTTTTGATGTTCACTTCTGTGCTTTGATTACTGCTGAGGATGCTACCCCTCACCCCTTATCTTGTTGTTTGCTTCTGGAACTCATACTCATGAAGCCTTCATCCAAGTGAGTGGCAACAGATGGCTCCTTCGGTGTTCCTGGTGGTTGCCGGCTCCTGGTTCACACTGCACTTTGTTTCCAGTTGTGTGGGCCGACTTGAGCTGCTGGAAGCTGGAACTTGCGTGCAACTTTAGACGCGTTGGCTTCTAGCGCTGTCCAAGGTTCAGAGCAGTCATTAGTGAATGTGTGAGCATGGGGGGCAGAAGGAGAGGAGGAGCAGTGTCAGGCTTGGGGGATGGCATGGGTGGCAGTGCACTGTGGATGGTGACATGCAGACGTTTAGAGAACAACTGCCCGCAGTGAGCTGTAGCGGCTCAGAACTAGGGATAGACTTTTAGATGCTGTAGAACTTGGCCTTGTTGCCAACGATTTTTAGAAAAGCCCCAGCCCTAATGCTTAAACACATTGCTGTAATTCCACTCCCCATAAAGTGATCTTTAAATTGTGTTTCGAGGCTGGGAAGTGCACATCAGTGACATGCTTAACTGTATAGCCTCCGCAAAACAGGAATCTAGACCCATCTGTATGCAAATACGATGCTTCAAGTTCATTATTGTTATTAGGAAATAGAAATACAGTCAGAGAAGAAATTACAGTGTATTTCCCTCTGTCTGGGCTGTGCTTTCATCAACAGGGCTTCTGAAGGACTTCGTGCATTTAGCAACCCATTACAATGAATGATTTTATATCCTAATGTAAAATTAAAGGAATTCAAGGGTCTGCCTAGAAGATGCACTTGCTTAAACCTATACCAGTGTCTCTGCTGGCTCTGCTGGCTCTGCTGGTGGGAGATTATAGGGAAAGGAAGTATCTGGGCCATGTGAATGCTTTCTAAGTTCCAATGTATTCATTTTTCTGAGCAGGTATTGAGCTAAATTTCTTTTCTTTTGTATGATATATAAGACACAAAGGCAACTGGAAAAACCTCCTTTTTTCTCGTCTCCACTTTCCCTTCTGATGAGCATTCCTGGCTTCTGGCTTTCATGTCTGTCTTAGTTAGAGTTTCTATTGCTGTGAAGAGACACCATGACCATGGTAACTCTTATAAAGGAAAACATTTAATTGAAGCTGGCTTATAGTTCAGAGGTTTAGTCTATTATTGTCATGGCGGGAAGCATGGCAGCATGCAGGCAGACATGGTGCTGGAGAGGTAGCTGAAATCATCAGGTGGCAAGAAGAAAGAAACACTGGGCCTGGACTGAGTATCTGAGACCTCAAAGCCCATCCCCGGTGACATACTTCCTCCAACAAAGCCACACTTCCTAATAGTGCCACTCCCTATGAACCTATAGGGGCCATTTTTATTCAAACCACCACAGTGTCTATCAGTTTCTTTTCCATAGCCCCATCAGGCAGACTTTCTTGTGCCCACCAAGGCATCCCTCAGGTTGTATGGCATCCTATGCAAATATTCTTCCATGTGGCTCTTGTCCATGTGAACAGTTCAGCTATAGAACACTTTACCAAGGAAATGAAGTGTGACCTTTGGACTTGTCCTCATGGATGCTCAAGCATGGATGATTTAGAAAATAGGGAGACAAGAGGTATTTACTTAAACATTCATTATTTTATTTAAATAATATTTTATCTAATATTTATACTTGCACATTTTGTATTTGAATCAAATCCACCATCCATTCTCTCCCTTCTTATCTCTCTACTACTTTCCCTTCCCAACTTCATGTGCTTGCTCTCTCGATTGCCTTCTCTCTAAATACCCAGAATCCACTTCGTGCTGCCTGTGTGTACAAGGGTGTACAACTATCTACTGGAGCATGGGTGGCCTCTTAGGGCCCTCATCAGGGGGAGGATACATCACTCTCACAAACTATCTTCCAGAGAAAAGCCTTTCTGAGATGATGAGGTGTAGCATGAATCTTAGAGAGTCTTATTAATAAAATCAAACCTGAGGCCAGTTATTGGGGTGAATGCTGGTAGATCAGATGTAGAACAAGCCACAGCTATCTCACCTTGCCAATTCCTCAGCTGGTCTTTTTTCCTCAGGTTGGAGGCCTCTGAGTCCTCATCCAGAATGGGTCTCAGCTGAACTGCTGCTAGAAGCCTGAATGCTTAACCAGCCAAATGCTTAACCAGGCCAAATGCTTCTAGTTTCTGGTCTTCATGCCTTATATATCTTTCTCTTTCTGCTGTCACTCCCTGGGATTAAAGGCTCGCTTTCTGGGATTAAAGGCGTGAGTTACCATGCTTGGCTGTATCCTTGAACACATGGATTTCTGCCTCTGGAATGCTAGGATTAAAGGCGAGTGCTACCACTGCCTAACCTCTATGTTTAATATTGTGGCTGTTCTGTCTCTGACCCCAGATAAGCTTATTAGGGTGCACAATATTTTGGGGAACACAATACCACCACAATGAGGCTTGTAAATGAGGCCGGCTTGTCCCCTCAAGGCTGGGGAAAGCCTGTATTCCTGCCTCTCCGTGAAACACTCTGCTCCATTATGAGGTGCACGCTGAGGTCCGCCTCCCATGTCTGGGACCCACTCTGCCTCTGCTGCTCAACCTGTCTCACCATCAGCACACAGAGCTGTGCTGTACAGTTCCCCATGTTGTGCACCAACGGTGCCTGTTCCAGGTTGCGTGCATGTGGGAACCACTCTCATCAAAGACACTGCAGAGTTGTGCACGTGACTTCTCCAGTAGGTGGCAGTCAACTGACTTGTTCCAACTAAGGTCAGGTTTAGCATGGAGGGATGTCTTGAATAAGACAAGTCTGCAGTAACTTGCAGGAAAGAGCTATATGGGTTAGTGAGGCCTTGCACTGCCTCTGATCACCAGGGACTTAACACGGTACAGTCTGTGCTGTTCAACTTGAAGGGCACCTCCACTCATTCCTAGCTGGCTTTATCCACTCTTTCAAAAGTGTTTTGAGTGCCTGCTGTGTCCATAGATTTTGAGGGTCTCATAAAACAGCTTTACTCATGCTAGAGGCTATCTAATGGAAACGTCTGGGACTCTTTCCACTCTGCATGGTATCCCAACCCCTTTGTGTTTCAGGCAACAGAGTATGAAGAGGAAGTACAATGTTATCTCCGTGATGAGCACCAAGTCCCACTGACTCTCCCAGGAGCCATTGGGGCTCCCTCAGTCCAGAGAGGAAGGGGTGCTTTTTGTGGAGACTTAATAGCTGATGTTCTGTAGCTAATGGTCCTTCTCTGGTGCTTGGCTTTGGGAGTGGTCTGCTATTGAGTAGTCTTGATTAGTGTGGTAGATGTAAGCATGACTTGTCTTCAAATGGACCTGGGTTCAAGCTCCAATGTGGTCCCTTATTAGCTTAGTGACCTTTGTCTCCAATTGAACAGCTCAATTTCTTGTTCTGTAAAGCATAACGTAAGATAGTTATGGCCATCTCTCCTGGTGGGCATGAGGATGGAGAGCAGGTGCAGAGTGAGAGAGCCATGCTTGACACACTTGGCACAGTCCTTGGTGAACCTTGTGTCGCTCCCGGCACTGTGTGCTAGCTGTGGGCTGGAAAACAGGCTGCCTGATCCCATCCCCTGTGAGCTGTGTGATCCTCTGTGCATTAGGAACTTTTTTCTTGTGCACTGGTTCACTCATTTGTTACATGAGGACAACAGTCTCTTCCTCCTAGGAGTGTTGTGAGGATGAGTTTGAAGGATGAGATCTGCTGAATGGACACTCAGAGCAGAGATCAAATCGTGGCCTCCAGAAAGATACGTCTGCACTCTTAGCCCTGGAACTTGAGAAGGTGACCTTATGTGGGAAAAGAGTCTGTGTGTCTGTAATCAGGATAAAGATGTTGAGACAATCCTGTCTAGGATTTCCCAGCTGGCTTCTCAATCCAGGGATAGGCATCCTTGTAATGGAGGACAGAAACATGTAAGTGATGCAGATCTGGAGTAAGGCATCCAAAAAAAATGAGAAACGTTAGGAGCCCTGTGTGCTGCAAGAGCCAAGGAAAGAGCCTGCAAAGCCCTTTGGAGGGTTGCAGCCCTGCCTCGCCCTCGATCTAGACTTCCAGCCTCTGGAGCCGAGGGAGGATGTGTGCTCTTTTAAGCCGCTGTTTGCTGTGGTTTGTTATGTTGCCTCAGGGAACTGCTGCTCTGGGTTTTACTGATGTAATCCTCACTATTGCTGGAGGGGCAGAGGAGGTAGCCATCCTGAGAGAATGCAGAGGCTGGGATGAATGGGTAAGGTCCCCTAGTGGCCTGGGGTGGGTTGATAAACATTTCAGTAAAGGTCAGTAAGCTAATTATTTTCTGTCTTTTCTTTTTTGGTTTGGTTTTTGAGATTGAATAATGTAGCTCAGGCTGGCCTCAAACTTACAGTGTAGCCAGATGGGCTTGTGTTCCTGATCTTCCTGCCTCTACTTCCCACATAGTGAGATTATAGGTACTCAACATCACGCTAGGCTTGCTAATGGTTCTCTTTACTATTCCACAGTATTCTGTCATAAGAGCAGCTACCAGGAATGGGACAGTGGATTTGGTCTGTCTGGGAGCAGTCACGTACAGACTTTTGCCCTAGGTGGTATTTGCTGAGGGTGGATGTGAACTGGGCCAGTCCCAGAATGGTTTGTTACTTTCTGCCATGTAGTGTTTACAAAATGGAGAGTGATTAGAAACCTCAGCTGGAGTAATTTTACATCTGTCAAAACGAGTGATAAAATGTGCAGATGTCTCTTTTGCATGACTTTCCTGCCTTTCACTATTCTAGTGACTTTCGATCATTAACTTTTCACAAATATGTCAGTCTGTGACCAATTAGGAGTCAAGTGGTCTTTACTCACAGGGAGTTTGAGAAGATTCGAGAAGGGTTTGTTATCACAGAAGAAGGTTGCTATGGAAGCAAGCTTCCTCGTTTCTCTTGCCTGCCTTCTGATTTATGAGGCTACAGAAAGGCCAGCATCTGAACCCTGACCACACCGTGTCATGCCCGGGGACTTCCCAGTCTCTACAGCTGCTCTATAAATTACCCACCACCATGTGACGTTCTCTTACGGTAACAGAAGTAGACTAAGACATGCAACTCTGAGGGCCCTTAGGAACGTGCTTGAGGCTTTACTGGACCCTGGAGGGAGCAGCCCTGGACCCAAGGATGGGGGCCTATGTGTGGAGCTATCTTGGGTTTATAACTTCAAATAAAACCAAGATGTCAGTGTAGTCAAGGAAGAGGTGGGCTGGCCAGAGATCCCTCCAGAGCTGGAAGATGAATCACTGCAGTCCGGTTAAAGAGAGTGACGTTGGACAGGTCCCTGTGGTGAAAACTGGGCACCTCTCTGCGATCTTCTAGTGTATGCTACTAGATTCTTGCAGGGTAACTACGGCTTATGAACCAAATAAAGCCCAATTTAGGTCCATGGCTTGACCCTATGGAAGTTGACTTGTGCCTCAAGTCAAAGCTGCATAAGGATGCTTCTGGTTAGGAGCTTAGGGATCCAGCTTCCCTCCTCAGGAAAGCGGGGGAGGTACATCTGTGCATTAAAACTGGGAGTACCAGGACAAGAGCGGTGAAGGTGACAGCTTAGCCCCATTATTTATAGTCCCATGTGGCTGGTGAGAACAGACTCTTACCTTTTTACCAGTTCCACCAGAGCTATTGAGAGGCCCCAGGGACCCAGCAGTTTTTCTATTGCATGAAAACTTAATCCGTACCTGGGATGAGGTGGGGACTGGGTGGTTCCTCAGGAGGAGGCCAGGTTCTGTTAGGGAGGAGCTTGGACACTCAAAGACACATATCTAGCAGAAGCCCAGGACAAAGGGGTCCTCATGGATGGTAGGAGGTGTTAAATCCAGATGTCAGCACACAAATGGCTTTTCATGGGAGGCAGGGCCATAGGTATACCATTGGGGACTTTGTGCTGCCAGGGGACACACCAGAACAGATATGGGAACAGGCTCACCTCCCCTGGAAGCTTGGGGGTGTGTGCCAGCAGGATTGTGTGGAGCACACTGCAGGCCAGGAACCCAGCAGCCAGAACCCTGCTTTCCTGAGAAGACAGCACCAGTGAGCTCTTGCCCAGTTCTTCTGTCTCTCACTGAGAGTTGCTGGAGTCTGAAGGATGGTCCATTTTGAGATACAAGTGACCCACTTTTCCAATGTGGGATAATGGATGCCACAGCTGGATCCCACACTGACCCTGAGAAAGGGAGCCAGGATGATAGGTGGAGAAAAGAGCTTGTTCTTGTCCCTCGGAAGCTTCCTTTTCCTCATCTTTTAGTATCTGTATCATAGAATTCAGAGGGCTCCTCATAGAGGGTCCCCACCTGGGGATGCTGTGTTCTTATCCATCCCTCTACACTCGGTATGGGTAATTGCCAACAGGTTTTCCCTCTCCGCATCTCTGAATTCGCCAGTGCCCTAGCACCTTCACATGAGTGAAGGCACCGAATGACGTAAACTCCCAACTGGGGTAAGTTCCAGAGGGTGCAGGGCCAGGAGTCTTTCCTTCTGGTTTATGTCTTCCCTCTGGAACAGTACTGCCTCTGCCCTCTGCCTTGCTAAGGTGTCACGACTGTGTTCATTTGGGGCAGGCAGAGGAAGCTAGGCCGTATTCTGTGTGAGCAGGAGGATTTCTGCTTGTCTGATGCTGTGGTCGTCAGCAAGCCTCCAGTAAATAAATAGTTCAGTTCCCAGTGAAATTGCCTATGCTGGAATTTGTGCCTTTAGAAGAAACATGAATAATGACCAGGACAGAACATTCTTTTATTTGAACCCAGATAATTTCAACCGCAATTGTAGCAACGTGAGAAAGGCCCAGCTAAGTGTATTCTCTGGCTCATAAATTCCTCTTCTCCATAATGTCCCGGCCTTATCTGGAAACTCTTGGCTGTGTGCTCTCCTTTCACTTCTGTCCTCCTTATTCACTGAGCTCCTTTCTCCGATTTTACTTGCTCAGCAGCTGCAGCTGAACCGAGCCAAGAATACTTGCTTCGGGTGGCCAAGAAACACGCAGGCTGGGACTGCCTCACTTTACCTCCCTGGCTGGTTCTCTTTCAGCACACTGGTCCCCTTATGTAACTCTGGCCCTTTCAGAGCCAACTTGGCCATGGCTGGGTTTAAGAAAAAGTCAGTGGATGACAATTTCAGATGACAGGGCTCCAGTTGGCTTTCATTTGCTGCTTTTAAAACCAAGAACCTTGCACGGCTTTTACCCTAGCATGTCCTTTAGCTGTGTCTGTGGAATACTTCAAGCTGTATCATGATGATGTTTTTAACAAAGGAACAGAGTGACCAGATGCATTTTAACATAGTGAGTTCACTGGATCTATCTTTTTGAGCAAGGGATTTTGCTCCAGGGGCAGTGGATGCAAAGCAGGACTGTAGCTGGTCTCTCGCTAGCCTCAGATCTCATGCTTAAAAGACAATGCGTTCTGTGTGCTAGCTGGGGAGGGTGACTGCCTTCTTCACATAACTGAACCTACCCTGGACATTCTGATTGAACTTAAAGACACCCGAGGCTGCAGCCTTAGCTGTGCAGAGGAGCAAATAGAAGCCAAGCGTAGGGAAGACAGAGGACAAATAGAGCAAGGCCGTGGAAAGAGGAAAGAAATGCCACAATGGTAGAAATAGGTCCAAATACATCATCATGACAACATGAAAGTGAAAATCAGGCTGAAGCAGAATGCACAGAAAGTTGAAAATTTAATAAAAGAATACAGCAATATTTAAAACTCGAGGTGAACAGTATTAAGGGTGAGATAGACAGTTCATGCTAATGAGCGAAGATGCACCCAGAAGGCATAGTGGTTTCCACATTGTGTGACCTTCTACTGTCCTTCCCAGACAGGGAGAACTGACAGGTTGGAAGGCTTGGCTTGGACATGCCCTTTTTCAGTGGGATGAATAGTGACCACAGACATATTTGTACATCTTAATCCCTGAGACCTCTAAATATCATCATATTTGGGAAAAAAAGTAATTGTAGACGTGATTAATTTAAGAATCCCGAGATGAGATAATCCAGGCAGGCTTTCAATGCCATTACAAGGATCCCTGTAGGAAAGGGGCCCAGGGAAAGTGGGTTCATGAAAGGGGAGAGAAGGCTAGACAAAGATGGAAGTAGAGAGGAGTCATGTAGCCACACACCAAAGAGTGCCCAGGAAGGTAGTCAGCCACCTGGAACGCGAGAGGTCATAGAACAAATTTTCTCCCAGAGTCTCTCACAAGCATGGTCAACCTTCGAAGAGCAGCTTTAAATGTGTCCCACAACTAAACTGTAAAGTTATTAAAACATGTTTTTTTTACCCTGAAAATTTTCATTTTAAGTCAGTTGTGTGTCTCTTGAGAAAGAGCGCTGTAGATGACAATGTTGAGTCACAATGTCAAAGGGGTGGACATGCCTGTGAGAGTTGTCTTGCTGACATGTTGGTTTTGGATTTCTGGCTTGGTGAATGAATAGATGGCTGTTAAGTCACAGAGTTTGTGGTCATTTGTCAAGGAAGCCATGGGAAATGAATATAATTATAAAAAACTGACTTATGGGGGCTGGGGCTATGGCTCAGTGGTTAAGAGCACTCGCCGATCTTCCAGAGGAGTTCAGTTTGGTTCTCAACACCCACACCAAACAGCTCACAACTGCCTGTAACTCCAGAGTTTGGAACCCTCTTCTGCCTTTGTGACCTGTCTGCACATACATGACACACACATAAAAAGAGATTTTACAAATATAACTTTACAGCCAGTGTGGTTTACTCATTCTTTTAAAATATGTAAGTACAGCCGGGCAGTGGTGGCGCACGCCTTTAATCCCAGCACTCGGGAGGCAGAGGCAGGTGGATCTCTGTGAGTTCGAGGCCAGCCTGGTCTACAGAGTGAGATCCAGGAAAGGCGCAAAGCTACACAGAGAAACCCTGTCTCGAAAAACCAAAAAAAAAAAAATGTAAGTACATTTATTGAAAAATTAACTGTGTATGCACTGCAGGGCATTTACCCACCAAACTCACAGTTCCCCAGAGTTTTCTTGAGTGTGAGCAGCAGGAAATATTAGATAGAAGGATTTAGAATGTGGAGATAAACAGATAGAAAATACAGGATAGCCTCGAGCCCTGACTGTCTCTGCCCTAAGGTATTTATAGAATATGCCAAGGGGTGGAGCAAAAGACCTCCTCCCCCAGCACAGCCAAGTGCAGGCCATCTCAGACACCTGCACTCAGGCCCATGGTCTAATCATCCTCTCTATGCAGACCTGTTGGGTAAAGCCACGAGGAACCTGGAAACGGGCTCCCACAATGCACTTACAGTGAAGATAATCCTGGATATTTCAAGTCTTCATTCTAAGAGAGACAAAGCAAAGAAAAAAAAGCAACCAATACAAGATAGCAGAATATCCCACTTGCAAGTAGAAATTTAGAAACAGCCTTCTAAATAACAGATATCTTAGAATCAAAACATGAGTCACAGTATTTAAAACCAAAAGACCTTAGAAGGTTGACATGTAAAAGACTACAGGGTAAGATACCCAAAGAGGAATGGAGAGCCAGAGATATATTTATTAGAAAACAGGAAATAGTAGAAAGAAATTACCTAAGCTTTTAACAAGAAATCAGTGAAAAGAACAACAAAACAAACCCAAAGAAAGTGGAATAAAGGAAAAAAATTAAAGCAGAAATTAGTAAAATAGCCTGGAAGTCTAGGGGAGTTAATACATAAGCAAAGTAAACAGTCTGAAATCATTAATACCACAGGCAAGTTTTTGGCAGTTATTATTAATAAAAAGAAGATAAATATTGTGAGGAAACATGAAGAAAAGGTCTGTAGATATGGATTTAATCAACCTTCAAATTTATGAATGTATCTATCATCTATCTTTGTATCTATGTATCTATGTATGTATGTACATATATATGTATGTATCTGTCTGTCTGTGTATCTATCCATCTGTCTAGATAGTGATGCTGGAGAGTCAATTTAGGGATTTGGGCATACTTGGAATATACTCTGCCATTGAGCTACATCTCTAGCCCTAAGAGTTGAATATATTTTTATTGTATACTACTAGTCACTGATAATGAGAGTTTCCTCAAATATCACACATAATCACAATTTACCAAAGTCCAGGAACCTGAATAGAGAGGTAGCTGTGAAATAAATGAACACAAAAGACAAAGAGCAAGAATCAGAGGCACTAAACCCATCGGGCTTAACAGATGTGTTCTAGAAGATATCCCAGGACCCGAAGACTCAGGTATGGTGGAACTGTTGTAGAGTTGAGAAGATGAAAAGCTAACCAAGTCATTTTATAAAGTGAATGGAAACCCATTACCCAAACTAAACTAAGAAGCATGAGAAAAATCTCAAAGTCTTCTGTATAGGTGGATTTTTCTCTGTCCCTCCAGCCAGGTCCCAAATAAACAACGTAATTATGAAAGCTTGGCCAATAGCTTAGGCTTGTTTCTAACTAGCTCTTATAATTTAAATGAATCCATTTTTATTAACTTACTTGCTGCCACATGGCTTATAGCTTATTACCTCATCTTCTGCTTGTCTATGCTTCCTCTGCATCTCCTCATGACTCCGCCCTTCTTCTTCCCAGTCTCCTCTCTGTTCCAAAAATTCTGCCTAGCTACTAGCTGTTCAGCTTTTTATTAAACCAATATGAGTGACACATCTTCACAGTGTTCAAAAAGATTATTCCAAAATACTTCTGCAAAACTATAAAGAGAAATATTAATAAGTTGAATCCCATAGTTTTATAATAATATGTTTTGAAACACTATAGTTGATTCAACAAGGAATATCTAGCTGTGTAGTCAATTACTCTAGTTAATCAGATGGAGAAGCTTCATAATTTTTGCAGTTAATGTTGTCTTTTGAGTCCTTTCCCAGTAAGCATTCATTCTCAACAGAAACACCTAGAAAACTAAGGAAAAGGAAATTCATTGAATTGATAAACAGGAAAAGCTATAGAATCCATCAGAGCTAATTGTGTGACAAACTTAAAGTCAAGTAAATTCTCCAAAATTATGTCATAACCAAAATCCAATAACAGAAGTAAGAATTGGAAAGGAACAAACACAATTATTATTATTTTCAGATGCTATAATTGTTCAAATTGAAAAATTCAAAGTCTCACTTTGCAAATGATTAGAATCAATAAACTACTGTAGCAAGAGTGTGGAATGAGTCGACTATGAAAAGATTAGTAATTTTTCTTCTGCTGGAATAGGCAAGTAGAAACTGTAGTAGAAAGAATATTCTGGTGCGTAGCAGTAACTGAATTATTTATTGAGTGCCTGAAATAGACATGTGCCCATCAAGCCAGGGACCTAGACACTCACCTCTCTTTTCTACTAAAAACCATCACATTAGGATGGCCACTTGCTTGCCTAAAAATAATTCTTTCCCAGCATCTTCTGCAGCTACTTCTAGCCATGTTATAGAGGTGCTGAAACATGGGAGGGTTCCTTTGGGAAGGCATTTCTCACCAGATGAGAAGATGGTGCCTACAAGAAGGTGGCTTTGGCTTTTCTGTCTTCTTGCCTGGAACATAGACAAGACATTAGAAGGTATTTTTCATGGTCACATTGTGAAAACTTTTGGCTGAAGATGGTGGAGGACAAGACCAAAGACTCTCCATTCCCAGTGATCTCCTGAAACAAGTCATGGGCCCTGGACACCTTAACTCAGACTTCTTGTTGAGAGACAGGGAAGAAAGGGAGGGAGGAGGAGCCTCAGTCATCGAAGCCATTGGTAATTAATCTCTCACACTCACAATATAACACTTAATTAAACAAAAACTTGCAAAAAAGTATGAAAACCAAATGACAGTCACATATCTGTGCACAGCCCTGATCCAGAACCTGACAAGGCCAAATGCTGTTAAGGATGAGGAGCAACAGGAATGCTCTTTCACTGCTGGTGGGAATGTGAAGTGGTTCAGACACCTTGGGAGGCAGTTTGGCAGATTCCTATAAAACTAACCATTCTCTTACCAGCTGCCCACCAACTATGATCCTTGGTGTTTACTCACTAAGTGAAAAACATGTCTACACAAAAACCCAATGAGTGGATATCTACATTGGCTTTAGTTACTTTCATGATATCCTCCAGTGAGTGAATGGATAAATGAGTTGTGGCACACTCTCAGTTCTATTCAGTGCTAAAAATGAGCTAGTAATAGACAATGAAATAATTTTAAATGTTTGCTATTTAGTGAAGGAAGCTGAGATCTCTGACCATGGTCTGCATCTTTTGGTTTCAGATACATGAGATCCTAGGAGATGTAAAATGATGGGACATGGAGAGGCCTGTGGTTATCAGTGGCTGTGGAAGGAGGCGTGAAAAGACAGAACGTGGAAGACTCTTGTGGCTCTGAAGCTTTGATGCTGTAACAGTGGGTGCTTCTTGTTACACATTTGTCCAAACTCACAGTGTGTAGATACCTAGAAGGAATCCCTGCGTAGAATGTGGGTGTGAGTAATGTTGACACGTAGACCAACGAGCGTTCCAGGAGTTTGACAAATACTCCTTTCTGGTATGGAGTGCCAGTAGTGGGAGAGGCTATGCATGCAGGGACAAGGATATATGGGAAATCGCTGCAAGCTGCGATAATATGAAGCAGGATTTCAGCTGATTATGACAAAGCTAATACCTGGAAGAAGCCAAGGGCCTTCCAGAGGTCAAGCTGAGGCTCAAGGAGTCTTGGCGATACTGGCTTTTGATTATTAGCCATTTCCTGCTATGAATTTCTCGTGTGCTATTGTAGCTTTTCCATCATTCATTGGGCACTATTTCCCTTCTACTAAAGGAACATTTAGATAACCTTCTGTGTAGCAATGCAGCCAGGATTCCTAATTTCAGGCCTTTCTGTAATTATCATCATTAGCAGCATCCGGCCAGGACCATCCCCGGACAGACGAAAGTATCTTATCAGAGATACTTCTGTATTTTCTAAGTACAGACTTAAGCATCCAGACTATCTGTTTGGGAAGGCCTGGTGGATGTGCTAATTAAGCTTAACTTTCTCCTTTCCAAACTCTTATCTCTAGTTTTAGATCCACCCTTAACAATTAACTCAGAACTAAAGGGTTCTTACTTACAGGAACATCTAGCTGTGACGGAAGTTGCCTAGCCAAGTTGCCTAGCGACCGAGCATACTTCCCTGCCAGGAATGGCAGAAGCAGAGATAGCTTGGAGAGATAAAGGCCAAAGGGATAAAAGGCAGTTTTACCTTCAGAGCAGGATGGAGAAGAAAAAAGAGAATGAAAGAACTACATGAGTAAGAGCTGGAGGGGAATGAACTGAGATGGGGAAGAACTAGACTAGAGGAGAACCAGATTGGAGGAGAACATTACTGAGGAACTAGAAGAATGAGATGGAAGATGAGGAAGAGCCAGATGGGGAAGAACTAGGTGGGTAAGAATGAGGTGAGAAAGACCAAGATAGGGCAGAACTAAGATGAAGGAATTGAGATATCACTTAGAGGGACCAGCAGAAAGAGGTAGAGAGTATCAGGCAAGAAAGGAGCAATTTATGAGAGCAGAAAAGAAGCTGTGTAGAGAGAGAACTGACTCAGAAGAATAAAGTGTATGGACTAAAGAGTATCGTGTATGTAGATTCATTTACTATAGTCAAAGATTAGATTATCAGCTGGTTGTAGATTCTTCCAGGACTGTGGGAGAGGACTATCGAGGGGCTGGACCCCAGTAGTCCCCGTTAGGAAATCTCTCATTTTGCTGTGTACCCTGGACTGTTGAGATGGCTCAGTGGGTTAAGGAGCCTGCCATCAAGCCTGATGACCTGAGTTTGATTCCCAGGACTTATATGGTAGAAGGAGAGAACTGACTCCTGAAAGTTGTCCTTTGACCTCAATTTATATGCTGTGGTGTATGTGCATGTGAACACACACATACACATACACATACACATACACATACACATACACATATACATACACATACACACACACACAATAAATAAGTAAAAATGTAATACAAGTGAGCACTGAATAGAAAGAGTTGGTAATATTTCATAGGGCACAAAAAAAAGCTTAGGTGTACAGAGAAGCACAGGTTATTTATGGATGGGAAGAGTCCCTGTGCTACAAAGGTTTCATTTTCTCAAACTAATACAGTTTAAAGCAGCTTCTCCTATTGTTTTATTAATAGAAAAAATGATCAGGAGTCAGATATTAGGGTCAAATCTGATAGATCCACAGAGTGATAGAGAAAACGATCAGCAATCTCTACTTTCTACGCTTCCCCACCTGAAAGGCTGTGCATCTCCTTTGGCCCCTCCTTATCCCTCTTGTGTGTCTGTCCATCTCCTCTGAGTCGGCCAGAAAACTCTATGCTCACTTGGCCAGCTGAATGTGGACCCCATCCTGACTCCATTGGCCGTCTCGGAGCAACAACTCAAATCTCCCACAACAACAGTCAATGCATTTCTGATGGAGATCTCTCAGGGATGATTCTTAGAAGTTGACAAGTTACTTCCAGAATTCATATGAAAGAAGAGCACAGAAGGAAGCTGAGCCTACCAGAACCTGGAGAAAGGATGAAGGAAGTCTCAGGACACAGGAAAAAGCATGAGCAGGGAGCGCACATGGCTCAGTAGGGGAGAAGACTCACCTACTGACTGTCCAGGGGTAAGTACCGGTGACAAGGAGGAAGGACAGCCTGTGGAGTGGACATCTAACTACAGAGGACACCATGGCCAGGGCCCTTCCACCACTGTGGAGGCCACGCCTCCTGTCTGCGAGACAGTAGATTCCTCTCATGGGCACTTTGGCTGAAGGTGACCCCAAAGCCTCCACCAGCTGTCCCTCTAGCTCCTCAGTTCTCCTGGGTCTAGCTTTCACAGAATACGACTGGTCTCCCAGCATTTTCTGCTTCCTACCTAGGTTTTCAAAAGGTGTTTCTTCCAATAAAATCCTCCATAATAACCCATAATTACCACATCTGGGAAGCTACTTTTCCCAGGATATGGATAAACACAGGAAAAAAAGATCCCTTAAATTCAGTGCTCAAGGATGGAAACCAAATCTATAGGAATTAAAGACTTAAGCATGAAGCCAAATGTTTAATATCACTTGAAAAAATGAGAGCTTTTTTTTTTTTTTACCCCATGGGTAACATATTAATTTCAGTTTCCCACACTATACACTCTCATTGTCCTCAAACAAGCGATATAAATATTCTCTTACAGTTGTTCAGGGTGGAAGTGTGCAACCATGGTGCAGCAGGCCCTGTGTGCTCTGGAGGCGCTAGGGGGAACAAATACCAGACTTCTAGATCCTGGACCGTCCATGTAGCTCAGCATTTGTAGCCTTGAGGTCATATCACTTCAGCCACTGTTTTCATATGGCCTTCTCAGTGTGAGGCTGATGTCCCCATGCCTTACTCCATCATAAGGCTAATGTGATGGTACTAAGATCCACCCAGGGAATCCAGGATGATCATGTGCCAAGATCCTGAAATTTATCCCACTCACAAGGAACCCCCCTCATAATTGTACAAGATAACAGGCTTCATTGTGACATTTTAAAAAGATGTACGTAATGAGCTTCCATTACCCTCTCTCCCTCTCTTGCTCTGCCCCCCTCCCATATCCTTTCTCTTCCTGAATGGCTCTCACCTCCACACACAAAGTCTAGGTTCTGCAAATGAGAACAGAACAAAACAAAACAAAAAAACCCTCCTGTAATTTTCATAAAGATTCCCTTTCAGATAAAGAGACAGGTTCTGAAGATTAGAAGATGATATATATTTTGGCATTCATTATTAGCTTATTGCAAGCAGATGATGTCTTAAAGCACAAAACATAAAGGAAAATATTGGTAAATTTGGTTATGTAAAAATTCAAACTATGGTGTAATTAAAAACTAGGCTGCACGACCCAAGAACCCAAGATCATGCTGGACATTCAATGATTATCAAAGATTGACATGAGACAGAGGCTCCAAGTTTGCTGCCCATGTCTGTGTAAATTAAAGACAGACTCTCGTGGGAGTATGTGAAGTGGAAGGAGGCTTTAGTAAGAATTAGTTTAAAAAAAATGTTGAGGGGATGTGAGAGAAACTCCAGAGGGAGGGAGGGGTTCCCAAGAGAGGAAAAGCCATCAAATTCCTTTTCATAGAGATGTCTATGGGGTCATGGTGGACACGGGACAAAGGCTGAGATAATTTCTATTGAGTTAATACTTTGGGCTATCAAAGTCAGAGTCAATGGGGGTGTCCACATGCTCTATGCCTGTCCCCTGTCCCCAGCAGGGAGGTGACCATGTGCTATTCAGTTAGGGGTGGTTGAAGCCCCTCTTTGCCCATCTGACTCTAGTTTTGACCTTGACTGTCAGCTAGCTGCTGGTCACGTGGCCACTGTCACTACCTCTAACAATGTTGCAGGCATCCCAAGGGATGTTATTTATACTAATGTCTTTGTTTTTTCATTGACAGGATCTGCTTGTAGCTTTACCACACAGAGTATAAGCTCTCTCCCAATCACAAAGATTCAGCTCAGTCTTCCTTGGTTACCTCATAGTTAGTTCAATGTCTATGGATGATGAGCTGGTCTCTTAGTGTCTGTGGGTGGAGAGCTGGTCTCCTAGTGTCTGTGGGTGGAG
>CABHPH010161003.1:34619-60109 GCA_902168325.1 Peromyscus nudipes
TAGTGTCTGTGGGTGGAGAGCTGGTCTCCTAGTGTCTGTGGGTGGAGAGCTGGTCTCCTAGTATCTAGTGTCTGTGGGTGGAAAGCTGGTCTCCTAGTGTCTAGTATCTATGGGTGGTGAGCTGTCTCCTAGTATCTCTGGATGGTGAGCTGGTCTCAAGTAGGACAGGAACCTGGAGGCAAGAGCTGATGCAGAGGCCATGGAGGAGTGCTGTTAACTGGCTTACCTCTCATGGCTTGCTCAGCCTGCTTTCTTATAGAACCCAGGACTACCAATCTAGGGGTGGTACCACACACAATGGGCTGGGCTCTCCTTCATCTATCACTAATTAAGAAAATGCCTTACAGGTTTGCCTATGGAAGTTTCTTAATTGTGGTTCCCTTTTCTCAGATAACTTTAGCTTGTGTTAAGTTGACATAAAACTATCCAGCATATCAGGATAACTTAGAATTCACTATGTAGCTCAGGCTGCCCTGGAACTCCAGATCCTCCGGCCTCATCTTCTGTGTGCTGGCAGTACAGGTATGCGCCACCACACTTGGCTAGCATTGGATAATTTATGTACTTGTATGTCCGTACAAGTATACAACAGGTCTGCCAGGGAGTTTCTCTCACCCATATCTGGGAAAACCAGAGGGAAATGCTATCAAGACTGTTCAAATTTCTAACCAGGTTAAGTGTTACCTTTTAGTTAAAAATTTATTTTAGGATGGAGAGATGAAGGAGAACCAGAGGAAGAGTGAAGGCTCTTAAATGCTCCATTAGTAGCTCAATCGTTTGTCTTTGGCCTAGCCATCCAGGTGTGGACAGGTGATACCAGTTGGCTCATGGCTGCCTTCTCTTTTGTTGGGGGCTACATGTAGTGGCATGTTGATGTCTTGCAAACATCTGCTGGAATGGTTGAGGATGGATGGATGACCAGCTGTTGTTATCACATAAGCATCCTTGCTCCTACCTGATCTTCAATGGTCAAATTTGTAGGTCTGGGTCCATCCTCTTCTCTGTGCACAAAGTGTCTTTGTATCTGTGGCCATCTGGCCTATGTCACCTCCATGTATAGACCACATCTAGGTCTCTCTTGGCCATTTGGGGTACTTTCCTACTCCTTCCTAAGGTAGCTGGAGTCCTGTGGAGAAGAGAAACCTTTTGTAGTTCTGCCCAAAGCTGTGTTGCAGTCCTGACACTGGTACCCGTGAGTGCGGCTGGTTTGGAAATAGACTTTGCTGACATAACTGAGTTAAGATGGGATCAGCTGCACTGTTGAGGTGCGTCTGAACATTAACGTGATGATGTCCTTGGAAAAGCAAGTCTGGGACACAAAAGGAAGGCTACTGCTATGTGAAGATGATATTGGAGTTACATATCTGAGCCAAAGAGCATCAAAGAGACTCACAGCCATGGAAGTGAGGACTGAGACCTGGAGCAGCCTGTTCTGGGGTCTCTCTAGGAACCTGTCCTTGGTTTGTATTTCTGGCCTCCCCACTTACAAGAGAATGTAGATTGATTATCTTTGGATACCCTGTTTGTGATATAAGACATGCCTAAGGACAGTGTGTGGACAGGAGTTTTAGGACCAGGGTACCCTGTGAACATCACCCTAGTTCACCCCAGCCCTGGTGCCGGTGTCCTCTCTAATCTGAAGGATGCCTGCTTTCTGTTCCCCAAATATGTTACTCACTTCCCACCTCAGGTTTTGGTGTTGGCCACTGCCTCTTCCAGGAATGGCCACTTCTCTGCAGCCCTCAGCCTGAATGTCCTTCCCCAGAGACACTGCCCTTGACCCCCCAATCCCCAGGAGCTGTTGGACACTCTCCATGCAAAAGCTCTGTGCAGACCTCAACATGAGCATCTTCTCAACTGTTCTTTGTCCTTAGTTTTTTTCTCTGTCTCCTACCTAGACACTGCTGGAGGCTCTTCCATGAACAGGAAATGCCCAACAATTGCTGGCTAGACTAATCTGTCTTGAAGCTGTATCATTCTTGCCTCTGTCTCATTATCACGTGGCCATCTTCAAGTCTGTCCAGCTTCTGCCCTCCCCACCTTTTCCTTGAGTCAGAGTCTTAGCCCAGGCTGGCTTTAAGCTCTTGATTGGCCTGTCTCCACCTCCCAAACGCTGGGATCGTAGGTGTGTAACACCATGCCTGTACTGTTATCTCTTTTGATAATGGCAGTCATACTGGGCTGGAAGGCACAAATGACTTCATCTTTACTAGGTCACATGTGAAGACTCTTCCTAAATAAGATCACGTTGGTAAGTATGAGCATTAGGACTTAATGTGTGTTTTGTTTTTTGTTTTTGTTTTTTTTTTTTTGAGTCAGGGTGTGAACACAAACTCATAGCACTAAGTGTGTTTAGATGGAAAGTTACTTTTCTGGTTTTAAGTGAACTGGCCTGCTTCATTGCAGCTGGCACTACGGTGCCCAGCCGTCATGGCTACAGCTTGTTGGCTGTTGCTCTGCTGGCCTAGGAGTTCTGGATGCCCCTTTCTTCTAGAATGGATGATGGTTCCATTCTGAGTTGCAGGCCAGGAGGACATCTGCACAAAGGACAGTTCCAAATTAGGCTTGAAATACAATGATGTCGGCTGCCAGCTCCAGTCTCTGATGTCGTGAGGTTCTATTACTGATGATGACTTCACACAGGGAAGAGAGACTATTTGATTTGAGTAATATTAAAAAAATTCCTATTTTTTGATGTATATGTGTTGGTGTGTATGTGTCTGTGTCCATGTCCGTGTCCACGTGTGTGTGTGTGTGTGTGTGTGTGTGTATATATAGATATATGCATCTGCTCATGCACACTGAAGCCAGAGGACAACCTTGGCTGTCATCCCTCAGGTGACATTCATCTTACTGTTTCAAGGCAGGGTCTCTCACTCCCTGAACCCCGCCAAGTAGGCCAGACTGCTTGGCCATCACACCCCGGGGGCCTGCCTCTTTTGCCTGCCTACCTGCATCTGCCTCCCAGCACTGGGATACTGAGTCTGTCCTGCCATGCCTGACTTTTATTTAATGTGGGTTCTGGGAGATCAAACTGAGGTCCTCATGCTTGCAAGGCAAATATTTTATCAAGTGAGCTCTTGCCCCAGTCCAGGATTCCTATTGTGTATGAACTGCTGGGACCATGCTCATGATAGATAATGGATTTGCTTCAAAAAGCAATTGTCAATTTATCTAACAGGGATTCTTGAAAGTTTTGTTAAAAATCACTCAAAGCTGAGGGCAGCTTTCAGGTATGCGTGGGGAGGCGATTTGAGTTGAAAAAGTGATCCCTTTGACAGAACAAAGAGAAGACAGTGGATGGAGTGAGGCAAGCAAGCCCCCAATGAGCACTCTTCCCAAGCTTTGGCCTTCTTAATGCTGGGAAAGCTCCAGGCACAGGTCCTAGTGGGCCCATTAAAAGGAAGTCAGACACTAAAGGAGGCTGGATAACTAAACTACATTTCATTCTGACGGCGCATCAGGGGTTGAGAGTCTGTACCAGGCCTGGCTGTAGACGTCAGGCAGAGCATCTGGGTTGCTGCAGCGGCTGAACAATAAGGCTGGAGGTTCTGACAGAGGGTGAAGGGGGAGATGGGCATTAGGGTGATGGGTCTCCTGGCCTTTCTGCAGTTTTTATGGACCATTCGGTGGCTTGTTCACTGTAGGAATTTTGTGGTTGATAAGATATAGTCATCACCCAGAGACTTTGGCCTTTTGAGTTCCAAGTATAATTCAAGGAATGAGCCTGGAATAGGGGATGATCTGGGAGGGCTTCCCAAAGCCGGGAGCATTTCCACAAGACTTGCAGGAGAGTGGACAGAGGCTGTGGGAGGGGAGGGTCTTCCCACTGGTGCTTTGGAGAGTACCAGAAGGCAAGAAGCCCAATTGTGAGGTATCTTGTTTGGGACAGCAAGGACACACAGTGATGAGAGTTCACATTTCTTTCAGAAATGACCTAGACTCACTCCTCTTTCCTGTACTAATTAAGATGCTTTTATGTTTAGAGGACAGATGGAATGTGTCTATTTTTTTTTCAAAAATATTTCTAGAATAGTTGAATAGTGGTTTTTTCTTTTAGAGTTAAATCAATTTGGAAAATGTGGGTTTTAAGTGCAAACAGAATGTAACTAATGGGTTGGTGTTGGGCCACAGCAGTGAGTAGCACGCCTTGGCAGGCATGTCTCTGTGAGGTGGCAGAAGGTGTTTGTGCTTCCTTGTTTCATTACACACTGTTATTTAAAAGAATACAATCTATTCTTCTTCCTAACTGAGCAGGTGACATCCACAGCTCACCCCAGACCCTGAGGATACACCTCAAAACGAGGTACCAGCACACTGGTTCTTAGGTCCTGCCCAGTGTTTCAGGTGACCATATGACTGTCCATTCTCTTGTTGGGGTGGGGGCCTCAATGTTCACTTGTATTTCAGACATTGGCTGTGGAGCCATAAGGAAGCTCTTCATTCTTTGGCCTTGGTTTCTGTGTGAAGTGAGGACACTCTCCTACTTGGACGGTCTGCTAAATGGATGTGGGGTAAGTGGGCAATGAGGCAATGAGACCACTGGTGAAAAAATACTTCTCACATGCTGGGCCTTCATTACTGTACAGAGACAGGGGAATATGGCAAGCTCAGTCTGAAGTAACAAGAGGACAAGAGTGTATGGAGCAGGGGCAGTAGGCACCGGGGTAGGAGTTAGGGGCCTTTGGTTTTTGGAGGACGTTGCCTTTAGTGGATATCTACCGTGTGGATCTTATACAATCGGTGGGTCTTGTAGAGTGACAACTTCCTTGTGGCAGATGCAAAGCCAGTCAGGGAATCCTGGTAGACACCACAGGCTTTTTAGCAATTTGGGGAGGATGCCTTGAGCAGTTAGGGGTTGCTGGGTGCGAGAAGGAAGTTAGAGGGTCTGCCTGTCAGCAGAGATTGGAACACCCAGAGGTCCCCAGGGAACCCCTCTTCTTATCCTCCTGTGATATCCTCGGGCTTCAGATACTTTGGCAGGTTTCATCTCTTCTGTGCCCACAGGTAAGGAAGTAATTGACCTTCCTCCATCCTCTTTCCTTCTTGGGCTGACCGGCTGTGGCCTTGGCTAGTCTGTTTTGTCCACAGCAGCTTAGCAGACCTGGTGACTTAGAAGGGGATGCTGAATGATGGTCTTTAAATTATTAATGATTCTAGCCTTTTGTAATTAAAATGCTCATTTTCTCCGTGAATTTTAAGCATTCATATATCACAAATACAGATAGAATGCATTTTAATGAATGACATTAAAACACTCAATTCCAAGTAATGAGGTTATCTCCCTGTCTTGGCTGATAGTCCATATTTGAGTCATTCATTTATTTATCCATCCTCTCACTAAATATTTTTGCCCCCTACTGTGGGCAAAAGTATTAATACAGCTTTTCAGATGTAGTTCCAATAAATTATGGTGAAACAAATCTTGCACGCCTGAATAGCTCATAACTGGTCCTGTGGAAGATATTCATTCGACTAGGCATTTCATGGCAATTTCCAGATTTCAGCTCCTCAAGATACTCAGGCATGAGAGAAGACATTTCTGAGGCTGTGGTCAGGAGGACAAAGGGAGCAAGGAGTTGAGTTATATAATTATGTAAGCTGGGTATTGAGTAGGTTGAGAGACGGGGGAGGATGGACAAGAGGAAAGGTGGTGGGCAATATGGAGCTCGTCACATGAGACCTAGTGGTGCACCCATCCAGTAGGTTCTTCTGTCAATAGCTAGAGTCTGCGTTCTCTTTGTCTAGACTCTGGGGAAGCATTTCTGGTCAGTGGAGTCCAGCAGAAGTGTCACCATGTGACTTTAAAAGTTTAAAAGGCCTTGTAACAGCGCCAAACACTTTTCTCATATTCTCTCATGACCCCTGTTCTTAGAACTGGTGACCATGTTATGAAGAAAACTCACTAAGACCAGGTGAAGGCCTCAGGGGGAGACCACATGTGTGAGTGTAGTATCCTCACAGTCCTCTAAGGGTGTGCTGGGTAGTTTTATGTCAACTTGACACAAGCTAGAGTCATTTGGGAAGAGGGAACCTCAATGGAGAAAATGCCCCCACCATATTGGCTTGTGAGCTAGGTGTGGAGTGTTTTCTTGATTAATGATTGATATTGTGGGTGGTACCACCCCTTGGCGGGTGGTCCTGGGTCCTTTAAGAAAGCAGGCTGAGCATGCCCTGGAGAGCAAGCCAGCTGCCAGCACCACTCCGTAGCTTCTGCTTCAGTTCCTGCCTTCAGCTTCCTGCCCTGAGTTCATGTTCTGATTTTCCTAAGTGATGGAGTATGGCCTGAGAGTTGCAAGCTGAAATAAACCCTTTCCTCCTCAAGTTACTTCTGGTCATGGTGTTTTATTACAGCCCTGTTAATAGGAATCTTAAAAAGTTCTTAATAAAATCAATCCTGAGGCCAGTTATTGGGATGAATGCTGGAAGATCAGAGAAGCAGAACAAGCCACAGCTACCTCACTTTGCCGAATCCTCAGCTGGTCTTGTTTCCTCAGACTGGAGGCCTCTGAGTCCTCATCCAGAATGGGTCTCAGCTGGACTGCTGCTAGAAGCCTGAAAGCTTAACCAGGCCAAATGCTTCTAGTTCCTAGTCCTCACGCCTTATATACCTTTCTGCTTTCTACCACCACTCCCTGGGATTAAAGGCTCGCTTTCTGGGATTAAAGGCATGAGTCACCATGCTTGGCTGTATCCTTGAACACATGGATTTCTGCCTCTGGAATGCTAGGATTAAAGGCGTGTGTGCCACCATTTTCTAGCCTTTGAATCTAGTGGCTGTTCTGTCTCTGACCCCAGATAAGTTCATTAGGGTGCACAATATTTTGGGGAATACAATACCACCACACAGCCCTAGCCAGTAATTGGCCAAGACCATGGATATGAGCAAAGATGCCTGAAAGTACCTGCAGCTCCATTTGTGAAGTCATGAGCATCTTGTAAGTCCCCCAGGAAGACATCCCAGACATCAGAAACAAAAGGCAGCAGGCCCTCCCACGTCCAGGCAGAGTCCTTGATCCTTGGAAGGAGAGCCTAGACACATTTTCTCCTCTCCATTTAATCTAGAGAACTTTGGGACAGTTTGATTTAGTTTATTCCAAGTAAGAATGATTCTTCTTTTCAAACCAGACATATCTAATATCTGTATTTTGTAATAACCCTCCTTGACTCAGAGTCTTCAGTAAAAAGTCAACTTATTTATTTTTATTTTTTGGAGAAATTCTGGAAAATGGCTTCCATGTCGTAGCTGCTTTATAGCAGGGGCAGCAAGAAGTTTAGGGATAGCTGCCTGGGAGTCAGTGAAGCATTCGTATGAGTGAGCAAAGAGGGATGGGGTGGGGGGTGGGGGTGGGGGGTGGGGGTTGCGGGGATGGCGGTGGGGGGATGGGCGTGGTGGCTGGGAGACTGTGACAAAGGATTCTGAGATGCTACAGGAGGTCGGGGCAGCCCAGTCCCAGGGCTCACACAATCTTTCATATTAAAGAGGATGGCCAAGGGCAGGCTGACAGTTCCAGGTAATGAGGCTGTCCCCAGAACACCAACACTTGTATTTGGCCCTTTGCCTCCAAATTTTTTCCTTCTGGACATACAGGTGTCTTTTCAAATGTGAATTGGTATCTGTAGCATGTGTTTTTTTTTTTTTTGTTGTTGTTGTTAAAATATAATTATATCATCTCCTCCTCCCATTCCCCACTCAGTCCTCTCAGGTCACCCACCCTGCTCTCTTTTGGATTCACGGCCTCTTGCTCTTTAATTATTATTGTTACATATGCCTGTGACTGAAACCATAGGCGCTACCTGCTGAGTCTGTTCAGTGTTGCTTTCGTGTCTATGTTTTAGGGCTGATGACTTGGTATTGGTTAACCATCTAGGGGGCTCATCCCTGGGAAGACGACTTCTCCCTCTCAGCAGTTTTTCGTCGTCTGTAGCTCTTGGTCTAGGGATGGACCTTGTGAGATTTCTCCCGTTCCCGTTGGCACGCCTACTGGTGTTGTCACTGTGCAGTTCTGCTCTAAGTGGCCATGTTGCTGGGATTTCATGGGCAGAGCTTCCCTATCATGACTAGAAGACACGGTCTTGCAGCAGACTTCCAGGCCCTCTGGCTGTTATAGTATTTCTGGCTCCTCCTCTGTGATGTTCCCTGAACCTTCAGTGTAGGGGTTCAGTTGTAGAATGTTTTCTTCCACGTGTGGAGGGAGAGAGCAGCTGGTCTTAGTCTGCCATGGATCAGTAGCACCATTATGTGGAGCTCTGAGGAAGACTTGGATGTTTTTCCCCCTGTCCAGGACTTCTGGCATCCTTTGCACACAGCATGTTGATTTGGGAGCTCCCTGCTGCTCCCCCTGTCAGTTCCTGTGGTTGCTTAGGGAGGGGGCAGGGATCACCTCCCCCTACATAGCACTCCTTGCTCCCCAGGTTGATTTCATCTTCTGATCCAGGGGCTGAGTCGCAGAGCCTCAATGACCTGTGTTGGTGCATGAGATCCCAGCAAAGACTGCTGCCTTCCTCTGTTCCATCTAGCAGGCTTGGTGATGGCAGGTGTTTACCTGGATTTCTCAGAAGCTGCTCAGTATGCTGACTCCAGGAGGCATGGCTGGGTACAGGAGCCTATGGCTGTGCAGAGTACCTGAGACTAGCTCAAAACAACAGTTCACAAAACATACTCAGCCTCAGAGATGGAGGAATCATGGCTGGCAGTGAGACCATGCTGCTTAGCTCTGTAGTAAGTGCTTGTGGCTCCTGTTCCAGGTCCTCAGCCCAGCCAGGGGGCTCCTGACCTTTGGAACAATCCCATGTGTACCTCCAGCACCTACATCCCTTTACTTTGAGCACACAGCCTGTGCATGGAGTCGATTGTGGGGTTGTACGGAGAGGGTCATACAGCCCTCCCCAACAGGATGGGACCAATTGATAGAAGCCCAGTGTTGGCCCCACTCCCATAGGAGAACAGTGCCAGGCCCTTAGACGGCCCAGGGGAGCCAGCTGAAGCTGCCTATGGGGATGACCTGTTTATGAACAAGCTCTTCACTGGCTTCCACTTCTGTTACTTCCTCCTCATCTGTCTTGTTCTGACAGGGACAGGGGTCTTATAGGTACTGAGTGATCCCATGGCTCCATCCAAAGATAGCCTCTTCCTTTCCCCTTGTGCTCTGTCAGAGGGTTCTGGCTTTGTTTTACTCTTCTTAGTCTGCCTGGAGTCAGGAGGAGGAAGAGGAGGGGAAGAAGGTTGAAGGGGAAGAGGAAGAAGGGAGGATGGAGGAGGGAGGAAGAAGAGCAGGAAGAAGAGGGGGAGGAAGGAGGGAGGATTTGTCCCTGAACGCTCTTGTCTTTAAATGATGGAATGTCCTTGGGGAGCACATCATCCAGGTGTAGGCCAGAACCTTCCTGTCCTCACCACCACACCCTTCCTCCTCTCTGTCTTCCTTCTGCTGCAGGATGGGCCCATGATGATCTCTGAGACATTCTACACAGCAGTGGAGGGCAACACTGTAGTGTGTGTGTGGGGTGGGGCTGGCATAGCCTGAGATTGACCAGTGAGTCACAGGGCCTGTGGGCTCTGGCTTAATGATGAATGTCCCTGCAGCAACATCTCCCTCCCCTTCCTTCCTAACTCTTTCCTTCTTCCTCTCCCTCCCCCTTCTCTCCCCTTCCCCATTTCCCTTCCCCATTTCCCTTCCCTTTCTTCTTTCCACTGTAAATGTGTCTACATGTCCAGGACCAGATGACCAAATAGTACAGAAGACACACATCGCCACACACCTATGCTTTGCTCCGCTCCCTCCCCAGCCTGGTTCATTTCTCCAAGCAAAGCTGCCCTTAACAGTTTGTCTTCTTTAATCATCTGGCGGTTAGCTCCCCATCTCTAAACGATTGCTCTCACAGCCCTCTTGATTTATCAACACTAAACACCGTCTATCGGCTTCCTGCTGGAACAGATGAGGATCTATCTTCAGCCCCCCTGCCTCCCCCTTCCTGAAAGCTGCACCACCTCTTTAGTTCTACTTTTAATTGGGTTACTCTAAATAATGTATCTAAGCATCTAATTCCTGTTGCACCCACTGGAGAAACCCTCCCTCCTTCCCCACCTGCAAGATGTTTCATTACCTGGATTGGAGGGTTATGGTACTCCACCTTGAAAAGCTCTTCATTAAAGCGTGTACCAAGTCCCTTCTGTCCCCTGAGATTTATAATGGAAGGGCCACCGGCCGTCAGCTCTTGTATCGGATAGACAGTGTGGGTGGAGTTTTGGGCCTGTTGAAAAAGGAGGATCCCTGCTTCCCAGAGGAGCCTGATTTTGGAGTGTCCTCTGTGCATGGCTGCAGGAAATGGATGACTGGTACCCGCCCCTGCGGTGGGGTGCACAGTGCTCTTTGGTCATGTGAACCACATACCTGGGCTTTTCTTGTCCATTGTCCTCACTGTTAAAATGGAGACATTATTTCTCAGTCTAGCACAGCTGTGGTTGTGGAAACCTGACTGAAGAAGACAAGAGAAGAAAGGACAGACAGACATGTGTACAGAAAAGCTGGGACTAGGTGGGCCGTGCTCACTCCGACAGAGCAGCACCAACCAGGCAGCAACTCCTCAGATCAGCATCTTTATGATGTGCAGCAGGAGAAGGCGGGCTTGGTGAGTCCTGGTGGGAGGTCTCTGCAGGGAGCAGTCTTGGGCCCCAGTCATCCAGGAGGGGGAAGCTGCAGTGACTAGCTTTTGCACACACTGGTCATATCTTTTGTAATACTCTCAGACCAGAGGAAGGCTTTGCTATGGCTCTGGGAGTCACTCTGGGAGCCTCACCGGGAGGAAAGCTTGGCATGGGTCTGAGGCATTGGTCCTTGTCAATCACTCAAGTTAACTCAGGACTTGTTCTGCTCCTTCCATTCACTCCAGACCACACTTTCCCCCAAAACCTCCACCCTCACTTCCCACCCCTCTCTTGTCTCCTCATCCCATTTGCTGGAGCACATCCTCAGGTGGCTTTTGAAGAAAGGACACACGGGAAGGAAATTTGTCATTCTCTGTGTTCACTGTCTTTTGTTGCCGTACAGCACACTACACACCTAGCCGCTAAAACGACATCCGTTTGCTGTCTTGCAAATTGAGTACTTCTTTTTTTTTTTCTCTTTTTTTCTGGGACTCCATTTGCTGGTTGGAGGTCAGCAGGGACTTCAACCTCCAGAGGCTGTTCCTCTCCCTGCTCCTGACCCTTCCCCATTTTCAGGGCTAGTAAAGCCAGGATGGGGTATTTCCCATCTTATTGAGCTTCCTTCTGCCTCTTCATCCTGGCAGCCCTCCATCCGTGAAGGTCCTTTGCATCTAGGGCTCCAGTGATTAGGTGGGGGTCTCCCTGGATTACCTCCTCATCCCAAGCTCTGTCAAACCACAGACCAAGTCTCTTTTGCCACATTAGATATATAGTCACAGGTTCTGAGTGTTAAACAAGGATGCCTTTGAGGGCAGCTATCTTGCCTACATATTACATGTATCTAAATCAAGGAATTTCCACTAGTCGTGGGCTGGATCTGTACTTCTAATTTGGACATAATTTCCTCCATGTTGTAGACTATGATGGTATCAGGAGACAGGGATTTGGGGAGGTGATTTTGTCACTGGGCAGAACTATGTGAATGGGATTAGGACCTTTATAAAATGGACTCCAGAGAGCTCCCTCAACCATTCTAGCATGTGAGGATACAATGAGAAGCACCACCCATCAAACAGGAAAGGGCCTCTGCTGGACATAGAATCTGTCTTGGTCTTGAACTTCTCAACCTCTAGAACTGTGAGAAATGCATCTCTGTTGTCCAAGATCCTCATAGTATCTGTTACGTAAGCTCACAGATGGAGACTAAGACAAGCCCTAAAGCCACAAAGCCAAGGTTATGAGCCTGGGAAGCAGGCTTCTCTAGTGTGCTGCCTGATATGCTAGCCATGGGGGCCCTTTTACAAAACTCCACTCCTGTTTCCTGGGCCCGAGTTCCTGCCTGTGAGATTGATGATGCTGTAGGCTGACCATTGGGTTGATCCTTAGACTTTAAGGTGCCATTTTTCTTATTACCTCATAGATTATCTCCCTGCCCTGGGCTTTTAGAAGATCATTCCTTTCATTTTTCTGCAAAGTGAGTTGCTTCTGGACACTAGACAAGTGGTAAGGCCAGGGGATTCTATTTGAGCGAGACCATTGCATCATCTCCCTTATCGTTATATAACCACTGCACAAGAACAAATCAGGCAATGCTCGAGCAAGGTGATAAAAGCTAGTCTGCCAGTGAGGACTGAGTAGACACTATGTAACTTTAGATGGAAGGACTGAGCATCACTGTGGAGTTTTCATTCAGAAATGGTATAACCTTATCCAGTCACAAGGAGGCACAGAACATGCAACACGTGAGTGTTCTGTTGGAAGTGAATCGTAGCCTTCGACAGTGCCAGGCCCCAAGAGACAAGGAGAGAGTGTGGAAATGTTCTAGGCTGAATGAGATCCAAGAGTCCTGGAAACTAAAGGCAACCTAAGCATTTTGTGGAAGAGTCAAAAAAAGAAAAATCTAAAGGACATTTTGGGGTCAGCTGATAAAATGGAATATGGAAGGCAGCTTGAATGAAAGTCGTTTCCATGCAAAATTTGCTTCAGTTGAAAAAGCGACCACAGCCATTGAAGACAATATCCTTAGGAATGCTCTCTAAGGGGTGAGGATGAAAGGGCTCTGATGTCAGAAATCTTTGTTCTTGTGATTAAGAGAGAATGAAAGATGATAAAGGGAATGGAATAATATGTTAATACAGAGTCCAGGCAAATGACTTGTGAGTAGGTGATGGGCTGTTTTCATTCTTATAGCTTTTTGTAAATTTGAATTATTTTCAAATAAAAAGCAAAAAAAAAAAAAGGAGTTGTGAGCAATAGAAAACCACTGTGGCAAACAACCTTATATTCATCTCAGAACAATTGCATTACTTGAGGGTAATTCTTTGCATTATTCTAATTTCTAAATGGAACGGCTCCATCTAAAGATTGCCATGTTAATGTGGTTTGGTTGGTGCTGCCAAGTTGCCAGGCAGCTTTTGGCTCCAGATCTCAAGACAGGATGCCATTGAAATGAGCATCACTGATGTGAAAGAACACCTGACTGAAGGAGCCCTCACGCTGGTGTGGGCGTGGACCCCACCTTTACTGACTGGGATGGCTCATGCTGATTGTCAAGATAACAGGACCTAGAGTCACCCAGGAGACCAGCCTCTGGGCGTGCCTGGGAGGGATTGTCTGCACCAGACAATGGAGGTGGGAAGAGCCCACTTCACTCTGGGAGGCTGGGGACCTGGACTGAAAGGAGGAGAGAGTGAGTGGAGCTCCAGTTCAAGCAATCCTACTTCCCTCGTGCAGAAGCGATGTGATGGATGCCTGAGCTCTGGCTGCCATGGTCTTCCCACCACGATGGGCTAGACCCTCGAAATGTGAGCCCAAGCCCAGGCTCTTCCAGTTAGGCTGGGTTCGTTTTGTCACAGCCACAGAGAAGGTAAGGAAGATGCCATCCTTATGTCCCCAGTGGACAGTTGCTCTTGTCAATGCAGTGATGGAACACCTGACGGAAGCGACTTAAGGAAGGAGAGATGTGCTTTGGCTCCTAGTTCAAGGCTGAGGTCCGTCATGGCAAGGAAACATGACGGCAGGAGCCGGAGGCAGCTGGTGCCATTGTGTCTGGGGTCAGGAAGCAGAGTGAGGTGAACGCCGGCCCTCAGCTCTCAGCTCTCTTTATCCCTAACGGTCAGCCCAGGCCCAGTCTGCGGAATGGTGTCACCCATGATGAGGGAGGGTCTTTTTGAACAGTTCTCAGCTCCTCCATACTTACTCCTGTCTGTCTTATGCCCAGCTTCTGGGTTCCTTTTTCTTCTAGATCCGCTCACATGGGCAGTTCATCTTGGGGCTTCTCCCTTCATCTTCATCCAGACGTGGCCTGCTGATCTTCACCTCTTTGAGTCACTAGTGAAGACATCTGCTTCTGAGGAGATGGAAGCTCCCAGCACACTGGTTTGTTCATGTCCAGAGATGAAGCCTTAACTCCAATGTGCAATTAACAAACAATGAACATTTTTTTTTGTAGTTCAAATACAATCCTAAGAATATCTCATGGTCCCCTGGTCATTGTACCTGACTCACTAGTCTTTCTAGGAGCGAGGCTCCAGGGTTGTGGTAGTAGGAAGAACTCTGATTAGGGTCTGTGGGACACAAAAGCGATTAGACTCAGGACAAATTCAGAAAAAATGACAACCAAGGGTCAGATGTTCTTGTTGGCATAGCATCCTATGGGCGGGGGACAGATGTTCCCGCAAGCACGGCATCACACGGACAGAGGAAAATGTTCATGCAAACACATGGGTAAGGGTGGGATGTGCTCCACAGACAACAAGATGTGGTAAGTTGAGACATAATGGTTGAAAGTGTGCAAGTTCCCGAAGCAGGCTGGGCTGGGCTGGCATAGCCAAAGCTCACACCATAAACCAGGCTGGTGACGTCTCTAGTTTGCGCTTGTCTCTCTCCTCTCAATGTGGTAACTATATGAAAATGAGCTGAATCAGCAGCAAGCAGAGCAGCTAGAGGGCCTTCTATCCTTGGAGCCCTGCATTTTATATTGAAATTCTGATTAAAACTCCTGCACATAGCTACAGCTCCCTCGGGGCCATCTACTGCTTTGACCAGAGGTCTTCAAGTGGCATGTCTGCACACAGACTCACTCCACTGCCCTCAGAATGCTCCGAGTGTCCTTTAAGGCTGTTCATGCCAGCGTGGTCCTGTGGGCTTTGCTGTATTCAAATATTTCCTTTCAAATTGAAAATCCCAGTAGCTCAACATCATCAGAGTGGAATGAAGCCGATGAAGGTCTGATTTAATTTCCTTTCTGTAAACTTTACAAGCAGGTGAGGAAAGCAGGGCCCAGGGACTTCTTCCGGACAGGGAGAGCAGCTGGTGGCTGGAGGCAGCTGCACCGTTGGGGGCTGCAGAGGGAGAGACGGAGAGACAGAGCAATATGGCAGCTGAGATGCACAGAGCCTCCTTGGGGGTGACTGAGGAATGAGGCTTCAGATGCTGCAGTCATCTTCCTTACTTCGACTTTTTCCCTTCTTCTTTTTTTTTGAGACAGGGTTTCATGTAGCTCATGCTGACCTCGAACTTGCTGCGTAGTCAGGAATGACCTTGAACTTTTGATCCTTTTGCCTCTACTCCCTGAGTGCTGGGGTACTAGTTTATTAACAAACAAACAAACAAACAAACAAACAAACAAACAAACAAAAACTGGCAATAAAACCCAGGGTTTCATGCATGCTAGGCAAGCACTTCACCGACTGAGCTCTATCCCTGCTCCACATCTTGCTTTCTACCCCCTCCTTTGCCTCTTTACTGGACTGAAGAGTCCCCTTTCCTCTGTCCCTCAGAAGCCGTGTCCATCTGGAGCCTCAGAAGACGACCTTGTTAAAAATGGACTGTTTGCATATGTAATGAGTTAAGACAAGGTCGTACTGGGTTTAGGTGATGGACATGAGTGAGTGACTGGCTTCCTGAGAAGAAGGGCTAAGAGATGGACCGATGAGGAGGAAGGCCTGCGATGATGGAGGAGATGGCGTGACATAGCCAAAGTAAAATACTGGAAGCTGGAAGAGACAAGGGCCAGTTTCCCCTGAGGCCCTGGGTCCCAGTGTGGCCCTGCTGATGCCTGCATTCTGGACTCCTGCCCTCCAGAAGTATGAGATGAAAACTTTCTTTTCTTTTCAAGCTGCTCAGTTTGGTTCATTTACTACAATGACCTTAAAAGGGGGCAGCTATTTCGGGGCAACTTGAAAAGCAGAGCTTGTTTGTTTTTTCAGGTGGCCCAGTAATGACTTGGCATGGCCCATCGTGTTTTTCCACAGTGTTTCTGCTGTGACCTGCGTTGCTGAAATCATGTTGGTTTTGGGATTGGAGCTCTGAGATACAGCTTATTTCAGAGTGGATGCTATTTAATTTGTTACTGAGGCAGAGGCTCCATGGATTTCTGCATCACATGAGAACAAAGCCTCCTCAAACACTGGACGGTGTTCACCGCATCATGTCTGCTGCTGTGGGTCTCACGCCTTCGTTATGGGGGGGTTTGGATCAGCAGAGATGGGAGGAAAGACCAAGGGCAAAGGTGGGGGGGGCATCAAAAGGTGGGGGATTGACCACTTGAGGGCAGATGTTTGGGAAGGGTGTGGCAGGCAAGGCAAGCAGGCTGAGCTGTCCTCTTGGGCATCTGGCCTGCTGGGAAGGGTGATTAAAAGTGACTGCATTAGTACCAGTTTGCAGGATAGGTCAGAAAAGAGGGGCCTGCAGGAGGGAGGAATAGACACCCATCTGGACAGCTGTTTTTCCTGAATCTATGCTGCGATGAGACACTGGCTCAAGCCATTGTCAACAGGGAGCCCCACCCTAAAGCAGCAGAGGACCGACTTCACTCAGAGCTTCCAGAGTCCCCTCTCACTCTGGGCTCCAGCTTGTCTGCAGACCTGTGTACCTCTCCCCTCCCCTCCCCTCCCCTCCCCTCCCCTCCCCTCCTTTTCTCATTCTCTTCCTCCAAACAACTCAGGTCCTGTGCAGTTTCAAGTGTGTGTGAATGGTGACAGAAGCTGGGCCAGGCTGGGGCCAGTCTGTGCCACCCTCCTCCTCGCTCTCCATGGCTCTTCTGGGAAGGGCCGACAGCAAATAGGTGTCATGATGGCCTGTGTGCTATGTAAGGATTCTGACTGATTTTCTTTTCCACCTCTGTCTTTGAGGGCAAAGTTCCTGCATCCATTAGCCACTAAGCAATGAGACGAGGGGTGAGGAATGTGTGTGGATGTGACGTTTCAAAGAAATCCAATGCCGCAATGCATCTGCAGCAAAGATGGGATTATGGTTGTGGGTTCTCGTCAATGAACTGTTGATCAACGATCACGTCTGATGCCCTTGGTACCTCACTTCATTTTACATTTCTAATAACAGTTTTACTTTTTTATTATTTCAGACAAAAATGATCATTTTCCTTCAATTTTTTTCATTTTTAAATTGTGTATATTTCTCTCTCCCTCTCTCTCTCTCTCTCTCTCTCTCTCTCTCTCTCTCTCTCTCTCTCTCTGCACAAGTAAGTACAGGTGCCTTCAGAGGCCAGAAGAGAACATCAGTTTCCCAGAATTACAGGAGTTACAGACAGCTGGGAGCTGCCCTGTGGGTGCTGGGAGCTGAACTCGGGTCCTCTGCAGGAGAAGCAAGTACATTAGCCACTGAGCTGTCTCTCCAGCCCCAAATCATCACTTTTCAAGTTATACTTACTGTATTTGCAATACTGTGTAAGCACCCTCTCTACTTAGTTCTGAAATGTGTTCAACATCCTCCAAAGGAAGCCTGTTCTCTTCCCCTTTCCTCCAGGCCACGGCACCTTCCAATCTTCAGTTTTTTTCCTCTGCGGATTAACATACTCCAGATATTTCATGTAAATGGAATGGGATCCTTGTGTTGGGTTTCTTTCACTTAGCATAAGGTTTTTAAAAACCCATCCACATTGCATTGCGTATCAATTCTTCATTCTTTTTTATGGTTGAATTTTATTCCATCATAGGGATATACCGCAGTATGCTTATCCATTGATGGTTGATTTAGGTTGTCCCAATCGTTTGCCTGTTGTGAATAATTTGACATGAATATGATACATATATATATAAATATATACACACACATATATACATATTTATGCTTGTGTATGTGTGCATTTGCTTAAGTACTAGTTTTCAGTTCTTTGGGATACATATCTAAGTGTAGAACTACCGGGTCATATAGCAATTTTGTGCTTACCTTTTTGAAGACCTGCCAAGCTGTTTTCCGCAGCAGCTGTGCCGTTTCCCGTTCCCACCAACAGTGCGCCAGGTGCACCTCCAAGGAGCCGTTTGCTCTCGGGAGTTTTCTCCTCTGCATCCCTGCTGATAGGAAGAAAATAGAAAAACCGACTGCTCGTTGGGAATGCCCTCAGCGTCGACAATTTGCTTAATGGTGTTTCTGTTTTCTGTAAAATTGGCATATGCATTTCCTCTACCTAAGTTACACGGCAACGGTGCTTCCTGGCTTTTGTCACATCAAGGAATCTGCAGAAAATGACAGCTTCTGTGCAGGCTCAGGGAGGAGGGTGCCCATGGCTACAGGTGAAGGGTCTGGACTCTGATCATCTGCAGGAAGAGGGGCCAGACCCCATGCCCGCTTCTAAGCCACTGTGTTGGGACAATATTTTCATCTCTAGGGCTATTTCAGGTTCAAAGTCATTATCCTTATAGAGATTATGTTCACTCTAGTATCAGACTTTTTTTTAAACTTATACATGAGTGATATTTGCAGCCAAGGCAGCAAAATCAACTGTAACATGCTGCTCAAAGATATGTAATGACTGCACACAGGATTGAAGATTTGAGATTCATCAGAGTCCAAACACAGAATACCACCTTGCTCTGCTCTGCATCGAGTCCAGTTTGTCTAAGCAACAGTTAAGGTACCACAAAGGGCCCCTGTAGCTAGAGTTTTCCTGCCTGGCCCACGGTCAGGACAAATCTCTCTCACCTGCCAGTCCCAACCAAGTAAACACATAGAGACTTATATTACAAACTGTATGGCCATGGCAGGCTTCTTGCTAATTGTTCTTATATCTTAAATCAACCCATTTCTATTAGTCTATAAGTTGCCACATGGCTTGTGGCTTACTGGTACCTTACATCTTCTCATGTAAGGCTGGCAGCATCTCTCTGACTCAGCCTTCCACTTCCTAGAATTCTCTTCTCTGCTTGTCCCACCTATACTTCCTGCCTGGCTACTGGCCAATCAGTGTTTTATCTATTAACCAATCAGAGCAACACATTTGACATGCAGAACATCCCACAGCAGGCCCCCCTTACTCTAGTCCCCCCCACTCCAGCCCCCCTCACTCCAGCCCCCCTCCCCGACTCCAGTCACTTAATGCATGTAAATGGTTTGTTAAATGGAGGCCGCTGCTCACACTTGCTGCTGTGGATGGGCAGATCATTATTCTGGTTAGAAAGTAGTCTCTAGTCATTGGTTTATAGATCTTGACCACCACAGAGAGTTTCATGAAACTATGAGATGGTGGAGGCCTGGAGCTAGACTAATAAATCAGAGCTAAGTGGAAAAGGTTCTGCAGGCCTCCCTGGACTGTCATCTGTGCTGCAGAGAACCTTTGGAAGGTGTGTGTGTGGGATATGCCACCATCGATCCTTGTTGTTGTTAGTGGAGGTGGAGGCAGAAATAGACAGCGTCTGTCAATGCCCTCCGACCCTGCTTCTATCAGGGAAACACATTCCCATGATGGCAGCAGGGCAGGCTTTGGTACCTATAAGTCCTGGGGAAAGAGGCTCATTGGACAAGTAGGTAGCCAATGGGAAGCCAAGAACTGTCAAAAGACACAGAGCAACCAAAACCCAAACAGAAGAACCAACAGCTCCCAAACTAGCCCACAGGGTGGATGGAGCAAATAGTTCAACTACAAAGACAACAAGGGAAAGATGACAGATTTTGAAATAAAATACTTGGGGAAATAAAAAGAGGAAATCAGTTGTCCTCAACTCCTGACGCTCCCTTAGAGGAGGGAGCAGGGTGTTTTCCATTGCTCTAATAGAATCCTTGATGCTGTGTGAAACAACGAGGTTTATTTAACCCAGTTTGGGAGGCTGGAAGTTTAAGATTGACGGGCCCCATCCTTTGGGTTCCTCATGGCGATGGCTTCATGGAAGTCGTGTGGGTGATCACATGGCTAGACAGTTACCATCAGTCATTGATAACAACCTATTCCTGTGAGGACTCTTTATTGACTCAAGCACTTCCCTACTCCCATCAAGAGCATAATGCAGGTTTCCTAACCGAATTCCGTCAAGCTCTGTCTCTTAACCGTCCTGCTGTAGCCTCCCACGCTGCTGCCACACTGGAGATTAAACTTTCAATGCTTAGATCTCCAGGGGACGCACTGAAATCCTATCCAAGCCACAGCAACAATGGAACAGTGTTTGCTGAATGAATAAGTGAACACAGGCTGTGCTGCTTCCCACATCACCTCGACCTTAGCTCTAGCCATTTAACTAGTGTCTTGGAGTCACCCTCTTTAGCACATACTGACCTGTACCTTCCCAACAGCTGGATAGGATGTGAAGACAGAGGGGGTAACACCACAAACACCCAGAGGGGCAAGACTTCACAGTAGAGCCCTCTGTCTAATGTGTCCATACATTTGTAGGGGCGTTTTTGGGCATGTAAGGATGCAATTGATCCTCCTGTGTTAGGGACCCATGAAAGGATGTGCTCCAGTTTGTGTTTGGCTTGTGTATGGAAGACGCCATGTTTTCCTTGCAATTCCTTTCTGTTTTCTTTTTCCTTTTCCTTTTTAGACAGGGTCTCATTGTGGACTGCTCGCTGGTCAAGAACTCACTCTGCTGACCTTCTTGACCTTTGAACTTATAGAGCTCTGTAGCCAGAAGTTTCCTTGTGTCCCGCCAGGCCTGCAGCAGCTTAGGAAATAATCCCTTAGAAGCTTAGTATTAATTACAAACTGTTTGGCCTATGGCTCAGGCTTCTTGCTGGTTAGCTCTTTCATCTTAAATCAACCCATTTCTATTAATCTATGTTTTGCCACATGGCTGTGGCATTGACATGCTGCTTCTTGGGTGGCAGCCTGGCGTCTACTCTGACTCTGCTCTCTTCGCCTTGTATCTCTCTTGGATTTCCCATTTGGCTCTTATCCTGCTTTACCATAGGCCAAAACAGCTTCTTTATTAATAAATAGTAGTAACACATATTCACAGTGTGCAGAAAGATCAACCCACAGCAAAGATCCTCTTACTTCTGCCTCCTGAGTGCTGGGTTTAAAGGTGAGTGGAGCTGAGACGGCCTTCAGAAATGGGCACTTCCTGAGATGTGGCTTTAAAGCATGGCCCTTTGTAGAGTCTGCTTGGTTTCTTTCAGTGAAACCTGGATGCTGTGGATATCGCTGTGTATGCTATGAATGTGCTGCTCTGATTGGTTAGTAAATAAAGTACTGATTGGCCAGTAGCCAGGCAGGAAGTATAGGCGGGACAAAGAGAGAGGAGAATTCTGGGAACAGGAAGGCTGAGTCAGGAGTCACCAGCCAGACACAGAGGAAGAAAGATGTGAAGGCAGAACTGGGAAAAGGTACCAAGCCACGTGGCTAAACATAAATAAGAATTATGGATTAATTTAAGTGTAAGATCTAGCTAACAAGAAGCCTGAGTCATTAGGCCAAACAGTTTTAATTAATATAAGCCTCTGTGTGTTTATTTGGGTCTGAGCAGCTGCAGGCCCAGACAGGACTGGAGAAAACTCCAGCTACACCCAGAGGGTCTCTGCCAGTGGCTCTGCCTGCTTCCCCCTTGCCATCTGTGGTTATTGGCTCAGGGCAATGCCTGTCACAGCAGCATCTGGGCTCCTTACCTTCAGGAGGTCGCATTTTCAGTGTGTTTTGATGACATTACATTTTCCTTCACACTGTGCTTTCCTCTCCTTCCACACGGCCTGCACTTGGCTGTGGCTGCACTTATTGATCTTATACATTTGAATATTTGCATATTAAACTTTTCTTCAAATTTCATGGAGAGTAAAGTTTCTATGATTTCATATTTCTTATTGCATATATAATTTCTAGGAGAAGTCAAGAAATGTGGCTTGTGTGGATATGCTCACACTTGAACTCAATCTCTGCATTTTAAGAATAATCTTTATGATTTCATTTGACATGTAACTCTTTAAGGAAATTACTTTTTATAAATATGAGGTTAGTATATATATATCACATATATGTATATATGCAATAAAAATATCATATATATATAATATCATTATTGATGCAAAAAACCCATAATTCTAAGGAAAAGAGAGAGTTTATTCTGGAGCCATTTTGAGTAACCATAGTCCAGGAACATATTCTTGGATTACTCCAACTTCCATGTTCCAATGTAGAAGCAGTTAATAGTTTACAAAAGAAAGAAAGTCATAAATCAGGGCAGATTTAAAATGTACTGGTGGGTACATCAGAGAAGCAGGTCTAGGGGGATGGGGGAAGCACTCCTGTAGGCCCATGATGCTATCCTTAGCTTTTGGGTCGTTGGAAGCTAGTGGTCTGCTAAATTAACAGATTTCAAAAGGATTTTTATCTATTAGTCACAGTATATTCTGACACAGAGGCAGTCAAGGAATGAATTTTCAAGGGGGCTAAAGCTAGCAAAGATAAAGTAATTAGCCTCTGGACTCACAATATTCCATCATCACATCACTGTATTCTTAAGCAATTGGTCTTTGCAGACATGGCTTCTTTCCAGGAATTTTGATCTGCGTCACTATCCACATATTCACACATACATGAATATATATTCTAGCTGTCTCAGTATCTTTTATTGAATAGTCTTAGCTTTGTTAATTATGTTTAAGTGACCTGTTTATCATGTACTGAAATCATAAACTTACTCTTTATTTAGAGTGTTTTATTACAACTATTCCTTCAGTTACTATTGACACATTGTTTTAACATTGTGTACAATATGATTTTTGTGTCTTTTTTTTCTGAATTTATTTGCTTTCTTTCCCCCCATGATTTTGGATTAAGTCCAATAAGGTCCATGATGTGAAATAATTCTGTGCTTATTTTGTATCTAGCATTATTTTAAAAGATTGAACAAGAGTGTCTATCTTTTGAGGCTCAAAGTCAATAAAACACAAACTGAGAAATCCTACTGTAGAATTTAAGCAACAAATGTCATGCTGAGTGTTGGGTAAGAACACACCTACAATGTTAAATAAGTATTAGTTTCTGTTTGTCTAAATTCTTTCAAAAGTCAGAAAGGAGATTAAATTTAGCAGCCTTTTAGAAGACTCATTTTCTCCCCTTGACCTGTTATTATGGTTAAACATGCTTGGAGTTCAATTCTCCAACAGTCACCTACACATTCCCACTGTAAGCTGTGTGCTTAGGGTATGCCATTATCTAGTATATTTCTGGATTTGATACAATGGTATTTTTGCACCTACAATTCTGACATAGTTGACAAACTGTTCAGTTTCTTCTGCAGAGCCGAGGCAAAATGGCCTTGGCATCTTTGGGCTGCCTGGGCGAGTGTATCCAGTTCTAGTTTGTAGACTGTGGGACTCTTTTAAATCTTTCCAACCTTTGTGGGTTCATGTGAACTAACAGACATTATAACAGGATCGACGGTGACAGATTGCTGGGCCAGTTAATGGAGATGACACAGGGGGACCTTGATGCAGTACTGCTCTCCACCCACCAGACTTCCCCCTTTCCATATGTTCCTTTTAGTCAACAGAAAGCTTCTAATATTTCTAGACAAGCAACACCCACTTTCAGCTGAGAGTGAAATACTATCACATAGAGTTATGCATGGTATTTTTGATATCTAATGATTTTAAAAAATGTTTTCTGCATCTGTAATTATAATTAACTTTTGATACTTAATAATGTGTATTTTTATTTCCCCCTCTCATTTTTCTTGACATACTGTTTTTGGCTTTGCTCATCTTATTTGTTTTGTAAACTTTGGATTTAGTTACCAATGCAACTGTTTTTCTATTTTGTTACATGTTTAACTTCATTGTTTTTATCTCCTTTTTCTATTTTGCTATTATTGATGTTTTTCTAGCTTCCAGAGTTCATTGTTTATTTCATTGATTTCTACTTTTTGTTTAGTGCTAAAAGTACTAAACATTCAAAGTTAGAAATTTCTCTCCAAGTACTTAACATTCGATTAATATCGAGGTTGGGAAACCAAGGCTGTGGGCCAAATCCATTCTGTGCCTGTAAATGAAGCCTTGCCAGAGCACATCCATACCCATCCATCCGCACACTGCTGATAGCTGCTCCATGCTAGTGTGGCTCAGTGGGGAAGAACAAAGAGTCATTATGGCTAATAAGCCTAAACATGTACTATGGCAATTTACAGGAAGGGTTTGGTGGCTACTCTTATAGAGCATTGCATAACTTCTGATATGTAACTTTGTTGTTTTTATTTTCTAAAGAATCTGCAGTTATTAACCCCCCCGAGTTATCTAGGAAAATGTTTTAATTTCCTATTTGCATTTTCTTATACATCATTTTATTAATTTCTTCCTTTTATTGTATTTGGCCAGAGGCTATGACCTATGCAGCTTCTGTTTTCATTTGGTTATAGGAAGATGATCTCTTATGGTGTAAGATATGAACACTTTTTCTAGTTGCCCCAAAGACACTGAAAAAGGATACACATTCTCTACAGTAAAGTTATTATTTGTTGACCTTATTTGTTACACATTGGAACCCTGTTTCCTTACTTGCTTATTGTTTATATAAAGATTGGGAATTTGCTATAACACTATGTATGTGATTTTAATTGGTACCTTCTTATATTTCTTTTAAAGCTTTATGCTGGGGATGCTGTGAATGTGTTGCTCTGATTGATTGATAAATAAAACGCTGATTGGCCCATAACCAGGCAGGAAGTATAGTATAGGTGGGATAAGCAGAGAAGAGAATTCTGGCAACAGGAAGGCTGAGTCAGGAGTCGCCAGCCAGAGACAGAGGAAGCATGATATGAAAGTACTGGTAAGCCACAAGCCATATGGCAACTTATAGATTGATAGAAATGGGTTAATTTAAGCTGTAAGAACTGGATAGCAAGGAGCCTGCCACGGCCAAACAGCTTATAAGTAATATAAGTCTCTGTGTGTTTACTTGGGTCCGAGTGGCTGCAGGCCCCTGCGGGACTGGAGAAATCTCCAGCAACAGCTTTAGTTTGGATTGTTTTGATGCTAAACCACCTGACGGATAAGCTTTCATGTACACGAGGAGCACTGATTTGGAAGGTCCCCACTCCTCTCTCATTGCTCTTGGGCTCAGCTCACTGTCCTCATGTAGATGAGCACGGGTCAGAGTGAGGTGCCGGCAGCTCTGCCTCCACTTTCTGGGGGTTAACCCACTGCAGGAATGGAGCAGCCAGTCACAAATGAATGAACCCCGAGTCTATGGTGATATTTTTCTTTTGTACCAAAATGTTAATTGTATGTTAATAAATAAAGTTGCCTGGGGGTCAGAGCTATTAGCAAGCCATAGGAAAGCAGGGCAGTGGTGGTGTACGCTTGTGATCACAGCACTTGGTAGACAGAGCTAGGTAAGTCTCTGTATGTTCAGGGATACAGCCAGCATTGGATACACATGCCTTTAATCTCAATACCAACCATAGAACACCTGGAGGTCTATACAGACAGGCCGTGATGAGGCAGTCCTGTGGTTGGGTTTACAACCAATGAGAAGGCAGAACAGAGACTATATAAAGACTTTAACACAGGAAGTAGCGGCTCCTTCGGAGAGGTAGGACCACTGCAGGAGGAAGGGTAAGGTTTTAGCTCTTAGCTCTGACCTCTTGGCTTTCTTCTTTGCATTGGTTCTGTGTTTCTTATTTAT
>CABHPH010161004.1:0-39367 GCA_902168325.1 Peromyscus nudipes
GACATGAATTCCCTCCTACAGAATGGACCTTAAATCCAACTAGACAGTTATTGACTACTCCCTACATAAAATATACACTATTTAACTATTGGGGGTATATTGCTGGGACAATCATTGTCATGGTTCCTAGAATTTTCAGCTATTTTTTCCCTTGGCAACTTGTATAGCACCTTCCAATGATATTAAATGCTGTATTCACAGAGGAAAATACAATGTCATTTACAGATTAATTCCTTCAAATATTGTGTATAAAGTGTGTGGTTTGTTCAATGGAGACTTAAATTCAAATTCGGGGAATAAACCAAGATCAATGGAAAGACCATAAATTGTTTTGAGAGTCTCTTGGACTACTATTCTAAGAATTCAGAAGTAGGTTTTACATGATAGGGAGGTACTGGTGTTTTGTTATATAGCCTATGGCTCTTGTGGAGAGAATTAATTCCCTCTATATCTCCTAACTACATTTAAATCTGTATCTGTCAATCTATCAATCTATCTATCTATCATCTATCTATCTATCTATCATATATCTATCTATCTCACGTGAGAATTTGGAAGGTGAAGAGGGTAGAAATGAAGTAAATACAATATTCATCTATAAAATAAAAAATCAATTAAAAATTATAGAAAATAGACATAGATGAGACACAAATTTTGTATCAAAATTTTCATAATTGCTTGATTCAAACTTTCCTTAAAATGTAAAGAATTCAGTTGCCAATCCTACATATATATAAACTGGCAAATTACTCAGCAACAACAATTAGAAACTTCTAATTTACGAAAATAATAACATAAATGACTTTTAATGTTCAGTTTAATTCTTTTAGCATAAGCTTTAATTCCCTGGAGGTATAAAGAAATCCTGTTAATTTTCAGTTTGTGCCTGTTTGCACTTATTATCCCTCTATTAAGATCAAATATTTTTTGAATTTACACGTATTTTAAATTTTTATTTCTAAGTTCATTGTTGTATGATTTATAATTAACATTTCATAGCTTCTTATTAAATGAAATAAAGTCTCAGACAATTAAAGAGCATGCCATTTTAACAGAGGCCTTGGCACTGTTATAAATTTTAAGTATCTTCTCTATCCAGATATAAGACTTTTTTAAAAAATTTTATTTTATAATTTAATTTAGTTTTACATATCAGCCACGGATTCTCTCCCCCTCCCCAACTTTCCCCCAACCCACCCCCCATTCCCATCTCCTCCAGGGCAAAGACTCCCCTGAGGATTGAGTTCAGCTTGGTAGATTTAGTCCAGGCAGGTCCAGTCCCCTCCTCCCAAGCTGAGCCAAGTGTCCCTGTATAAGACCCAGGTTCCAAACAGCCAGCACATGCACTGAGGACAGGTCCCGGTCCCACTGCCTGGATGCCTCCCAAACAGATCAAGCCAATCAACTGTCTCACTTATCCAGAGGGCCTGATCCAGTTGGGGGCTCCTCAGCCATTGGTTCATAGTTCATGTGTTTCCATTCATTTGGCTATTTGTCCCTGTGTTTTTTCCAATCTTGGTCTCAACAAATCTTGCTCATACAAACCCTCCCCTTTCTCGCCAATTGGACTCCCGGAGCTCCACCTGGGGCCTGGCCGTCGATCTCTACATCTGGTTCCCTCAGTCATTGGATGAGGTTTCTAGCACGGTAATTAGGGTGTTTGGCCAAGCTCAAATATTTTTACAAGTGTTCAACATCTTTGGATGAAACCGTCTATTTTAATTATTCCACTTTCACATTTTCTTTTGTATATTAATACGTCTTAAGTAGCAGCTTTTGTCTTTTCCACGTACATTGAGTTGACCCAAATTTAGAAACATAAACATCATATGTTCTCTCTCAAATGTGGACCCTAATTTGAGTGTTTGTGTGTACGATAGTAAAACCATGTGAGAGTGCATGAGGCCCTGATACTAGATAGGCTACCACTGGTGCTGGGGGTGGGGGTGGTGTGGGGGGAAACACAGGTGTTGAGGAAGAGAGAAGCCAAAAGGGCAAAAGTGAAAAGGTGAGGTATAGGAAGCTACTAAAGTGTAGGGTGATAGAAAGGGGAAGAGAGATGAGTGGAGGTGAGAAGAAACCACATAACATGTGTTTCAGAATTATCATTATGAAATCTAATGTTCACGTGCTAATCAGAGTTTATTTTTAAAGTAAACGTAGTCTTCATAAAGTGTATATGGTTGCATTTTCACACATTCTCTTCTGTGATTCCCATCTGCCTGATACTATGAGTTGGTCTTTCCCTTGAGTACGTTCTTTCATCTTTTTCTTTCTTTGCCACCCTTTTATCTCTCTTCTCACTCTCCTTTACCTTACGTAATCGGTTTAGAAACTACTGAGAGGTGTAGCTCCGATAAAACCATGATAGCTCTTCAATTATGAACAGAAACAAATTATACGCAGTAGCAAAAAAAAGCATTTATCTCATAGTATGTTGTAATTTCATATAAATGTGAATTTCTAAAGATTTATTTTTAATTATAATTATGTGCATGTGGGGACTTTGGGTATGCAGAGGTTGTCCACAGAGACCAGAGGTATCAATTCCCCTGGTGCTGGAGGCAGTTTGGGGCTGTCTAATTTCGGTGCTGGGAACTGAACTCAGTTCCATCCGTAAGAGCGGTGTTCTAGTTTGCTTTGTGCTTCTGTGATAAAACACTGGCCAAAAGCAAACTTGGAAGGAGAAGGTTTATTTTGCTTATAATTTACAGTCCGTCATCCAGGCAAGTCAAGGAGAGAATTCAAGAGAAGAGCCTGGAGGCAGACTCTAGTAAAGCCCATGAGGTAATGCTGCTGACTAGTTTGTTTCCCTGGCTTACTCAGCTACTTTTTTTTTCTTTATTAAGAAATTTTCTACTCACTCCTCATGTTACCCACAAACCCCCCTCCTCCCTCCTCCCAACCCCCAGCCCTCTTTCCCAAGCCACCCGGCATCCCCACATCCCCCAAATTGAGGCTTCCCATGGGGAGTCAGCAGAGCCCAGCTCACTGAGCCTAGGCAGGTCCAAGCCCCTTCCCACTGCACCAAGGCTGGGCAAGGTGTCACACCCCAGGCACCGGATTCCCAGAAGCCTGCCCATAGACCAGGGACAGATCCCGATACCCCTGCTCAGCTACTTTTTTATATTATTATTATTATTATTATTATTATTATTATTATTATTATTATTATTATTATATTCAGGAGAAGCCCTTCTTGATCTAGGGATAGCATTGTCCACATTGGTCTGGGCCCTTCAGAATCAATCATCAAACAAGAAAATGCCTCACAGTCATGCCCACAGGACAATCTGATGTAGGTAACTCCTCAGTTAAGGTCCTAGCTTTGCAAATGACTAGTTTGTGCCCAGTTAACAAAAACTAACCATCAGCAGCCGTACCTCCTGACCATCTCTCCAGCCACAAAGTTTTTAGTTGACAAAATACAAACTCTACAAAAATGTTAAGACTGTGAAACAAAATAACTCAGATTTGAGTAGGTTATAAAATAGCGGATGATGTTGTAAACACTAGAGTGAAATTAAATAAATAGTGAGTGACACTATAATCAAAACAGATTTATGCTAAAATGTTCTCATTATAGATCAATGTGCTTAGACATATTAATTAGCATTTCTGGATTTGAAATTTATGGTAGCTAAACATATCCAATATGAACATTAGAGTAAGAGTTACAAAATCTTTATAGTTAAATGCTGATTTTTAATGTTGTAGAAGGAATAAGTGACCAAACTTTAACATTCACAGCAATAAACGGAGATATTAAAAAGAAAACACAGAATTATCAGAAAGTTCCTACTTATTTCAGAGACTTACAAAAAGTATACCCAAAAATGAAATGAAATAACAGGCGTGGAGTGGGGCTAAGTTGGCAGGAGGCCCTAGGATTTGAAGAACTTGAGCTTTACTTACAGAAGCCGGAAGCAGAAGTAAATATCAAAGTTAAAAGGGAGAGATACTGATCCTGCGTGAGAACTTGTCAAATACTTCACGAACAAGGAAATAAAGGAAAAGAAGAGGAAGGGAAACAGAAGGGGCGAGGAGGAAAAGAAGGAGGGGCAAAGCAGAAAGGTGAGATGAGGTGAAGGGAGGAGAGAGGGAGGGAGAAAAGGGCAGAAGGAGCAGAGCAGGGAAAGAGGAAGATGGGAAGGACAAAGGGCAGAAGGTCAGGAGGAGAACAGCAAGAGGAAGCAGAGGATCACAGTGACAAGGGATGAAGTAAGAATCCAGTAGGAGGATCAAGGGAGGACAAGTGGGCATGGGATAAGGACAGAGGAGAAGGAAGAAGAGAGCAAGAGGGGACTAGTGGAAGAGGAGAACAGAAAGAGGAGTACAAGAGGAAGACAAGACCCCGAAGTCATCATCGTTAGAGAGATGACAATCTTAGATGTCATGCAAAGATCCTTCAGAAAATAGAGATTTGGAGGGACTGGAATGTTCCCAAGATTATTAGGAAGGAATACACTGGATAGACAACTGTAGGGTTCAATCTCAATATCTGACTATTCTCCTAAGCTTCATGCCCAAGTTCCTAGGTAACTCATCTTCAGTTGATATGAAATAGAACTCTGTCAACTCTAGTTTTCTGTCTCAATATCTCTTCCTCTCAAAGTCATGCAGATTCAAATCTCCCAATATCTCTGGTGAACATATATATATGACAAAGCATTATGAGACAAAACCCTCCAAAAAGTACCATTTTGAAAACCCCATACACTTGGATCCCCATTTTGTATTAAATTTCATTTTCAATACAATCTGCTTCCACTCTACCTCAAACTGCTCAACTTTGTTTATTTGGTCTCACATATGATTTGTACTTTCTTAATGCAGGTTGAATCCACATCTTAAAGCCTGCCTGACAATAATCATTAAAAAAAAAAAAAACTCCTCCACTTCTTCTCCTACAATACTTCTTAAAAGTACAGATTTTTCTTCTTTACCCCACTCAGTGTGTTATATAATATTAGAGTGCTGGCTCAGCTCATCCTATACTGAAGCCATCAGATGAGCGAGAACACAGAAAGAGCAGAAGTACCTTTACTGCCTTGGTCCACAATGCTTCTCTGATCTTTTCTGTGGAATGATATGGAAGTGGATAGCATAGTTAGATACTCACAGCAGTTTCTCCTTGTCAAGACGCACCAGCCTAATGCTGTCTGGGTCACAGCTGCAGATAATCAGGGGAGAGCAGAGAGTGTCGGTTCAAACTTGGGATGAGATTTGAAGCAGGATTTGGATTTGTGCTTTGCGACTGCAAAGAACATTACAGGAGAGGAGCCTATCAAGGGCTTGAATCCTGTTCATGTGTAAGCCGATGAGTGCCTAGAGCAGCCTGAGGAGACTCAGATTGACAGAGGGGGAAAAAGTTGTTCATTATTTCAAATGTAAGTCCTTAAAATTCTCCTAATAATATTCAAAACATGTTCTTTATTCATCATTGGAGCAAATGGGTAAAATATACAGCATCTAGTAGTTACTCAGGTTGTGATATGTAAAATGTTTATCTTGTCATCACTACAAAATTCACCTAAAATGGAACATTTAATTAATATAAATATTGGACTATATATTTTGATATAATAAATAAGGCAAACATTTTTAAAAATCTATTATATTTCTAAAAATATACCTAAAACTACCAACTTGTTTATAGTTTTCTTTAAGTATATCTCCATATTTTAATTTTAGGAAATTTATTACAGGCAAAACTACTTTGGAAATATGGAATATTTGTTTATATATTAAAAACAGAAAGTAAAGTGATTAAGGACTTTGAAAATTGACTATACTTGAATAGCTATATACCATGCTGAAACAGAAGCTGCACACATAAAAGATTTTAAAGGCAAGTGGGACTTCCCTGAAATTAGTCTGGTCACTGATATGCTGAGGTTTACTTCTCTGAACTAGAAATCTAGAAACTTAAAACCACATGTCTTTGACACATAACATGAAAATCCTAAAGCTATCTTCAAAATCCACATTCTCAATATATAAAAAGTAATTTCATATGGTTAAAGATGTACAGTAAAACTTGCATTATACTAATTCCTAAGACTTCATAAAGTTTATCTTAAATTCTAAGTCTCTTAAGTATTTAATAATGATAGTACATTTTCAAGTAAACATGCACAAATACTCAATTTCTCATATTTGGAATTGAGATGGTGAGTTTTGTTGTCGTTCTGGCAGAAGCTTAAGTTATTTGGGAAGAGGATCCTCAACCAAGAAAATGCCTCCACCAAATTATCTATAAGCAAGGTTTTAGGGTATATTCTTGACTAATAATTGATGCGGGAGAGTCCTTCTCATTGAGGAAGTACCATCACTGGGCAGGTGGTCTTGGGGTCTTAGGTTGTATAATAAATCAGGCTAGCAAGCCCTTGAGGAAGAATTTAGTAAGAAACATCCCTCTATTCTATTATATTCTATTATGTTCTATTCTATTCCTGCTGTAAGACTCCCACTTTTATGAGTTCTTGCTCTGGTTTCTCTTCATGAAAGACTATAAATTGTAAGATAAAATAAACCTTTCCCTCCTCTGAGTTGGTTTTGGTGTCTTATCCCTGAAATAAAGAAGAAAGGCAGAACTTAACTTATAGAATGTTTATATGCTATCTCTCAGTTACCACAGGGGAATTTCAAATGATATTTAAACTAAAATGTTGACAGTCATAAGAGAATCTTTATAAATTACCATGTCTATATGATATTCTTAATGTTACATCTACCAGCTTCCAACACAGGCTTTTCTATGTCCACATCAACAGTCATTTCAAGAATATGCTTCCAAGAAGAAAAGACGGACATAAAGGGTCATTTAGCCCATATATTTTCTAAACCACTGAACAGTTATTGGACCAAGAAAATCTTCCCAGCTCAAATATTAATAAGTGCCATATATATTGAGATTTTTGTGACCATGGTTACATGTTAATGTGTTAAGGAAGACCAGCTCTTCCTGAGGGAGGAGAGGAAAGAAAGACGCCCATCACAGGACTGTTAATTATGAAGGAGCTTCTCTTTGGAACAAAAGTCTCAAGTTACAGAATTCTTTATGAAATGATAAGAAAACTGTCTAACTTAGATAAATCAAAGACTAAAATGACATTTTATGTTGCCAGTGACTTCCTTACAGTTTTCAGAAATATACAAAGTTAACATTACACTATTAACTTCACACATATTCTTCTCAGAATGTTTGAGAGACCTTAGCTGCAATATAAAATTAGAATGATATTTCAGATTAAATTTAGATTTAGGCTACATTATATGCAATAAATATGTATTATAAATGTTACAGTATATAATTTTGATGAGTAAAATTTAATATGATTTCCCTAAATGATTGTTTTATCCAATATTGAAAATTCCGACTTCTGTTTAAAACAGAACATGGGAAAGATCAAAAAGCTACCTTTTTAAAATTTTCTTTATTTTTATTTATGGAAAACAGACTCTTCACTCATGCAATACATTCCAACCACAGTCTCCACTCTCTACACTCCTCTCACCTCCCCCCTCCTCCTCTTTCTCCCAGACCCCCCACACACACCTGTTTCTTCATCAGAGAAGAGCAGACCTCCAAGAGATGACAGTTGAGCAGGACAAACCATGATAAAATAAGACAAGGCAAAACCCTTCGTATCTAGGCTGGACAAGACAACCCAATAGATGAAAATGAGACCCAAGACAAGCCAAAAGAGTCAGAGACACACTCTCTCCCACAGTTAGAAATCTCACAAAAACACCAAACTATAGCCATAACATACGCAGAGGACTTAGTACAGACCCATGCAGGCCCTGTGCTTGTCGCTTCAGTATCTGTGAGCCCTACTTAGTTGATTCTGTGGGCCATGTTCTCCTGGTGTCCCACCTGGTGACTCCTAGAATAATTTCTCCCCGTCTGCTAGATTCCTGGAGCTCCTAAAAGAGAGACCTAATGGGGACATCCAGTTTATACTTACTCTCCTCATACTGTCTGACTTTGGGTCTCTGCACCCATTCCCATTTGTTGCCACAGGAAGCCTCTCTGATGAGGACTGGATAAGGCACTGATCTATGAGTATAGCAGAATATCATTATGAATCATTTCACTTTTTTTTTCTTTTGGACAGTCTTGTTTGGGTCTACCCTAGGTTTCTGAGCTATCCAGTCTCTGGCTCCTGGTCATCCCAGCAGTGTAGGGCATGGGCTTCAAGCCTAAAAGCTAAACCTCTATACATTGAATTAGCTGTGTGGAAGCTGTCCTCAGCAATGGGGTCTTGTTGTCAGTTTTCAGAGAGTGACCTGTCCTGGCATCAGCCTGTGTTGTTTAGAGATCTCCATTGGACTTCCTTCTTGGCCAACAACTCAACAGGAATGTAAACCAGTCCCTTCACTGGAAATGTGTGGATGCAAAAGATAGCCAGTTCAGACTCTGTATCCTCCATTACTAGAATTCCCCACTAGGGTATTCCTTATAGTTTCCAGGACGTTTCCACTGCACTAGGATTCCACACTGTCCCCCCAATGTACTCCAATTGCAGCTTTCTCTCCCCAAATTTTCTCCCTCTATTCTTTCCCTGCTTCCTGATCCCTCTCTTTTGTCTTCACTGAGTCCCAGTGCACCAACACAATCTATTCTGTTTCCCCCAGAGAAGATTATGGGTCCCCTCATTACAGCCCTTCTGTTTATCTGTTTTCTCTGGGACTGTGGATTGTAACCTGATTATCATTTACTTCACAGCTAATATGCACTATTATATTTCTGGGTCTGGGTTTACCTTACTCAGGATTATTTTTTCTGGTTGCGTCCTGTGGTGATATTTTGTTTTTTTTTTTCTTTTCTTTTTTTTTTCTTTTTTTTTTTTTTTGGTTTTTCGAGACAGGGTTTCTCTGTGTAGGTTTGCGCCTTTCCTGGAACTCACTTGGTAGCCCAGGCTGGCCTCGAACTCACAGAGATCCGCCTGCCTCTGCCTCCCGAGTGCTGGGATTAAAGGCGTGTGCCACCAATGCCCGGCGATATTTTGTTTTTGTTCTAACAAATAAAGCTTTCTAAATAACTGTTTTTGTTGTATATAGTACTACTATATTAAGGTTAAAATCTTCCTTTTTAATTAGACAAAAAGAGGAAATGCTGTGGAATAATGCTTATGTACACTGTAAAGATTTATCACTCTAATTGATTTAATAAAACATTGATTGGTCAGTAGTCAAGCAAGAAGTACAGGTGGAGTGACCAGACTAGGAGAATTCTGGGAAGAGGAAGGGCAGAGTCAGAGAGATGCTAGTAAGTCACTAAGCAAGTAGAATGTGTAAAAATGAGGTAACAAGCCATGAGCCATGTGGCAAAGCATACATAGAAATATTGGTTACTTTAAGTATAAGAGTTAGCTAGTAACAAGCCTGAGCTAATGGCCAAGCATCTATAATTAATATTAAGCCTTTCAGTAGTTATTCGCAAACTGGTACATGGGATAGAAACATCTGACTACAGCAGCCATTTGCCTGCAATTTTCATGGTGTCTTTTTTTTTTTAACAGCTGAGTAATACATTAATGCAGTTGAGGGACATCTGAGATCCTTCCAGTAGTTGGCTTTTATGAATAAAGCTATAATAAACATAGTTGACCAAGTGTTGCCTCTTAAAAAAATTGGATACTCTTCTGGATTATACCTTAGCAGATTATTCATTTAGCCTTTTCCATGCTAATGACATCTTCACACACTATATCCTTCATTCTTCTAAACTAGAATAGATATTCATTTATATAAGTAAATATTCACTAGAAGTGAGTATGAAATCAACAAAATTAATAGATCATTTTTAAATAATTTACATATTAATTACATTTTTATTATAGACATGTGATGCTAATGCATATAGAGTTCTTAGAATATTCCAAAGAGATATAAAGACTAAAAAGTTATTTTCATGGAATATGTTTGTGTTTAAGTTTTTATTTACTTATTCAATAATTACTCAGCAATTTCCAAATATTATGTTCTATTCTAGGTACAGAGAATAAAATGTCTTTTTAAAAGTTATAAAAGTTTGTCTCACAGAGCCTATCAGGAGAGAAAGACAATCAGTGATTAAAAACATAGTATTTACCACTAATCAATCAGAAGACTTTTTTATTAAGAATCTTAATATGTAAAATGAAATTCTCTTAGTGCCACTATCATCCTTATTACTATGTAAATACTATGATCAGATTTATATGTCATTATTATATGTATATTTATGATTCATTCCTATGTAAATTTATTGAGTAAGCAACAAATGTAGTTTATCATATTCCATTGTTTTTTAATTCTTTATAAATATATGTAGTTATTTCCTTCTAAATTTGTTTAAATATTAGACTGTACTAATCAACAAGACAGATGTTTATCTGTCAAGCATGCTAGGAACAGACACGAGCGATCTTTTTGTCTAGCAACATGTTACCAGTTCTTTTGAATCAATAGATATGACTCATTATAGCACACAAGGAAGTTAAGAATCCTGATACACTTGTGATGTGTGATAAAATTTCCATAAATGAACTTTAGATGAATGTATTCTCTGAAAATTTTAAATAATTAAAATCATATGTACTTCAAGTAACTTCGAGTGAAGTATTAAATAATTTTGTGTGAGTACATTGTGAAATGTACATGAAAGTGTGTCTACACATTCACATGTGTGAGAGAATGTGGAGGTTACTAATTACCATTGGGTATCATTTGGTCATAGTCATTATTTGCTATCTTATATTGAACCCACAGCTTCTATATTCTTCTAGACAGGCTAGTCAACTAGTATACCGTGTGTCCTTCCCCCTAGCAAGAGATTGCAGGTGGACTGTCCATCCTTCCTGGAATTCACCTTGATTCTGTGGATCTGAATGCTCATTGTCATGCATGTACATCAAGGACTTCATGCACTGAGCTGTTTCACCAGCCATATCCACCAATTATTTTGTTCTAGAAAAAAGTTAAAAATGAAAAATGTACCATTATTCAACTTTTCCTTTTGCCTTCCAAAAGAAACAAGTCAGAAAACTAAATGCAGTTAAAAAGCAATAACAAGCTAAGTGCTCTATTACAACTATCTTTATGCATACGTACAACTTATCCAAAAGCTCATGAAATGACTGTAAATATGATTCTCCTGTATAGTAAAAGAATTTAGATTAAGAACCTATTTAAAAGGGACCTGAGAGATAGGTTGGTGATTAAAGTGCATACTGGTCTTGCAGAGGTCCCAATATTGATTCACAGCATCCTTGCCTTGTGACTCACCACGGCCTGTAACTTCATCTGTAGAGGATACAAAAATCTTCTGGCTTCTGTGGGTACTCCCACTCCTTTTGCACATTCCAACACATAGACACACATATATACTCAATTTATAATAAAATAGATTAAAATAATTTTTAAAAAGAACCTATGAGAACAGAGAATTAGCTAAAATAATACAGCTTTTACCAGAAATTAGTAATATCAAATAAAAAAATTCATATTCAATTTCAATTCTGGATCTTGGCTTAAAAAAGGTGTGGAGTTTACCTAGGCACTTCTAGAAAATAAAGATAGTTTTCCTCTCTCTCTGTTTTCTATGCCAAAGGGGTAATGTACTTGGATGGAATCAAGTTTTCCGTAAGAAGAGATGTGGCTAGCTTATATAGAGATGACTTACTGCTTTGTTAAAAGTATGTTGGTTTAAATGGAATTTGATATAAGTCTTTGTTTTTAAGATAGGTGTTTGAGGCAGCAGCTTTGCTTTCTGAACATGGACTCTTCATATTTTCCATGATTGTCAAGAGAATATTGAGCTAGATATCAAAAGATAGATCAACAAAAAATTTTATTGGCTTTTAAAATTACTTTAGACCCATGTTTTTTCTTACAATCCTATTCCTTGGAGAACTCACCCCTCAAACTGTCATATCGTTGTTGAAAACAGCTAAACTTGTTTTTCTACTTTTTCTTCTCACCTAAACTGCAGCATGCTGAACTTTTCCCTCTATATTATTTCTATTTTCATCTTCTTCTCTCCAAGAACACAAATATATAACATTCCACTGTACATTTTGACTTGAATGAGTTTTCATCTCCCAAGGTCAATAGTTCCAGAGTCATACTCTCCATCTTTTCTCTTGACTTTCTCCTAAAATACTCTGAGATGTTTTTGTGCCACCAGTTTTTAGAGAAAGCTTTAAGGATAAACTTCTTGTCTTTCAAATTTTAATTGTTTCATTAAGATTTGATCATTCAGGTCAACAGAGTAGCTTGATGGGTAAAGGATGCCTGTTGTCAAGTCTGAATTGGATCCTTAGAGTCAAATGTTAGGAAGAAGGAAATAACTCATTTATGCAAGTTTTCCTCTGACCTCCCCATTCACTTGGTGCCAAATGCACAGTCCTGCCGCACAAATACATATGCAAAATTCAGTTCTTGAGGAATTTTCCCTTCTTAGAATTTTTATTGTATCATTTTGTATGTGGGGGGTGTGTGTGTGTGTGTGTGTTTGTGTGTGTGTGTAAGTTTTTAGTTTAATATATAAGATAAAATCAATTTACTTTTAAAAATGCTTTAAAATGCATTTAACATTTAAAATAGATACATCTTATTTTATTGCCCAGTGATTTCAGTGAGTGGGACACAGTATGTGAACATTTATATAGCTACGAATGTTATATGTTGTCCTCCTTATACAACCACTAATTCATATCAAATTCCCCTAAGTAGAAATTGTAATTTTGACTTTACATATAGTTCATGGTTCTTACGGATACTAATATATCTGTCTCAAAAACCACAAGATGGAAATTCAGTTTTAATTTTATTGTGATTTACATAACATCTTTTCAGATCTATCTGAAAAACATGTTATTAAACTGTACCCCACTCTGAAAACAAATTAAATATTAAATAGATAACTGTTGTTGATTATTGATGAATGTGAGGCTTGGAAAATGCAAACAATTGTACTGGATAATGAAGAAGGAGGCAGCAGCTTTAATGGATAGTAAAATCATTGTGCATTCATGGGAATATTCTGGGTTGTTTATGGTCACAGTTAAGACTCATTGAATCATATATAATATGCAAAAAGTAATAAAATCTGAAATCAAATGACAGGTTGCCAAGTGTCAACATGTGAAAAGTCTATAAAACATGATATTGGAGAGGGTGCCTCAGGACAACATTGATCAGTTTTAAACGCACATGTCTAACGTAAAGTAACATTAGTTAATGTCGCCATTTTAGTAAAACATACAGTATAACAGACTGTACCTCAAACAGACACTCAGCAGAAAGCATTGTTTCTAGCATCTTGAAATCCTTTCTGTTAAAAGAAAGTTCTTGGGACCTTAGAAATGATGACCATTCTAGAGAGTCTCCTTTCTATCAACAGGAACATTAACTGTTACAGACAGAAGCAGCAGAGCTGTGGGGCAAGCGAAATGGGTAGAAGTCTAAGTCCTTCCCAGGGCTTTAGCATGGTTGACCTCAAACAATAACTAGGGCCCTCTGGATTCCCGCTATTACCAGAATTTTCCATCACTTCTAGCAACCAAGCTAGTGCCTGTTGAGAGTCCATGCCACAGCTAGATTTGAGACCTAAGTATGCGTGCTTAATCCCAATGTTGAAACAATATGGAAAATATTGGACAGTATAAAATGATTCACTTCACATGATGATTACCAAAGTGTCAGGTTCTCAATGTGACTTGTGAGTTAATATGAAAATGTCACATGAAGTGCAGTCTTTAAAAAAAATGTTTGTATTTAAGTGTATTAATCCATACTGAAAGTCAGTCTTTATCCAGTATTTCATTGAACATGGTCTGATCTTTTTGTAATCAGTTTCTAGTTCAGTTACCTCAGCAATCAGAGTCACAAAGATTCCTTAAAGACTGTTAGCCATAACTGAAGAGACTTCTTGGTCACCAGAAGCACAGAACATCATCAGCTAGTATAAGTACCTGCCAGTGATGGAGGAATAGCACATAATTCACACTGGACTTCAATATCAAGATTTTAGTTAATCAGGGAAGTTAGAAGTCTCTGTTAGACATTTAGAAGTTAGAAGAGACAACTCATTTAATAATAGCCACTTCTGGTTTCTGATTCAGACTCCAAGTGGTCCCAGATGAGCTTGTTTGATATGGTGGCAGATAGATGAGCAGATGAAGAGGGAAGGGACTGGATTGGGGTATCTCTAACTAGAGTTCTGAGTCAGGCTCCAAGTGGTACTAGATTCCAGCAGTGCTGGGACTGGCTAATGGAGACGAGGAGAACTGACTCTGGGAATTCCAAATTCTTGTTGAAACTCCTAATTCAGATTCCAAGTATTCCCAGATCAGTGCTTTTAAAATGAAAGATTGAATGAATGAATGAATGAATGAATGAATGAATGAATGAAAACCAGCTATTATGGTTGTTGGGTGTTTTGCAGCACTCTTACCCTGGGAGGAAGCATCACAAAACAAGACAGAATCCACTAACAAGAGTTTTATTAAGATAAGGAAGAGAGACAGAGGTGCACAGGCCTGTGGAAAGACACGTGAGTAAAGTGGGGCCAGGAATCAGGGCGCCGGCTTATAAAGGCTGGGCTGCGCCTGCACACACAGGCCCATGTGGCTATTCCACACATGCGCGTAGATCACATGGTTGCGCTGCACGCTTTACACAACCACACAAAGCCAAGGGGTCCTGGTCAAGCGAGACATTTTGACTTGGAAATGACTAGGTGGAAGTGACTAGGTTCTGCCGGGCATGCGTGACCGTACCCAACCTTGGCGGTGTGTTGTGAATCCATATCAATGGTAAATGTCAACAACTGAGCTGTCACTTATACCTGGTGGGAGAGGGAAAACCAGTTTTCTTCAATAGACTGACACAGGCCCAACATATAATGGACTCAACAATTTTGTGTGTTGGGGGGGAGGTGCTTTCATTTGGTTACAGCTTTGTGGGGTGTAGCTGAAGTTTTTCTGGTCCTGCCTGGCCCATGGTCAGGACAAATGTCTCTCACCCGCCAGTCCCGCAGCCTCTCAGACCCAATCAAACACACAGAGACTTACGAGACTTACATTACTTATAAACTGTATGGCCATGGCAGGCTTCTTGTTATCAAGTTCTTCTATCTTAAATTAATCCATTTCTATAAATCTATACCTTGCCACGTGGCGCATGGCTCACCAGTATCCTTACATCTTGCTTCTCATGGTAGAGCTAGCAACATCTCCTCCTACCTCTGCCTTCCACTTCCCAGAATTCTCCTCTCTCTTTGTCCCACCTATACTTCCTGCCTGGCTACTGGCCAATCAGCACTTTATTTATCAATCAATCATCCACAGCAGTGGGTTTTTTTTGTTTGTTTGTTCTTCTTGTTGCTCTTGTTTTCATCTTGGGTTTTTGTTTTGGGGTTAGGGTTTTGGGTTTTTGTTTTGGGGGGTTGTTGTTGTATTGGGCTTTTGTTTGTTTGTGAGAAAGAACTTAAAGTTGGGTAGGGAGGAGGAGAGGAACTGGAAGGATTTGGGGAGGAGAAAAATATGATCAAAATATATATACAAAATAAAGAAGGCATAACTAGAGACACATCAAATGCATTGTGATCAGATCCACCCTGTAAGAGACACTAAAACATCAGAACATGGTCCAGGAATGGAGTCTGTGAGAATTCTTAGTGCTTATGAGAAAACTCCAAGAAAATAACACCAATGTCCTCGACCTCAGTTTCTTCAAAACATGGAATTGTTCTTGGAATATGTTTTCATGCTCTTCCCAGGTGTAGCAGACAGGAGTGAGTTTACTTCAATTATTCATTATTGCTTCCTTTTATTATCCTTCATATGCCACTATGAAAAAAATATGCTTTGCCATGTGCTGCTTGTCCTTATGATTGTATACAGCTTGAACTCTTATATATACATACATACATATATATATATATATAAAATCACTAAAGGTAATTTAAAAGCCATATAATGAAAGTATACAGAAGACTATGAGAGGAGAAGATACATAGAAGAGAGGGTACAGGGGAAACAAGAGACAGCAAGGAAACGTATGTGTCATGGAAGCAGGAAAACGGACTGTTTGAAGGAAGGAGAGGGGAACAATAAGGTTTTTGAGACGAACCAAACAGGGCGGTGGGGCATGAATCAGAACAAAATGAAAACACAATGAAAAGCTTGCCTTTGCATACAAAAGCTTCAATAATGTTCAACACGAGCCAGTTGTGGTGGCAGAATCTTGTCATCCCAGTTCTTAAGAGGTGGATGAGGGAAGGTCAAGAGTTTCAGGTCTTCCTTGGGTACCTGAGCCACAAGAGACTTTGTCTAAACAAACAAACAGCCCCCACACAAAAAGGAAGAAAAAGACAGTATTAGTGAATATTTTCTCTCCTTTAGTCTCTGGCTGTTTAAGAAGCGATTCTATGAAAGTATGTGCACATAACACTGTTAGGGTAATAGAGTAAGAAGTGTCCTATGATTGATAACACTGTTACAAAGTAGCAAAGCTAAATTAGAGTTAGAGAATGTCAGCAAATGAAGTTATACTAGATTACACCTTCAATTCACAGGAACAGGGAAAAAACACAAGAACTATTTTAAAGGTAAATAAAACAAATTTTGTAAATAAATCATGATCTTTTAACCTTCAGTAACATTAATATGTATAAAGCTCTATGAAGTGATGACTTTTCAAAAGAGAGAGAGATGTGGTCATACTGCAGCCAGGGTCTGTGTGGAAGTTGGTAGCCCACATTGCCACTAGGGCCTACATGGAGACTCAGAGTTGGGGCTGCAACTTGTGGCCTTGTTGGAGTGTAGGGACCAGGCTGCAGCTGAGGCCATACGGATCTGAGTGGCCTGTGCTGCCACTTGGGACCATGGTGTCATCCAGGCTAGGCTACTGCCAAGGGCCATATCTGGGTCCATGGCCCTACTGCAGCCAGAGTCTGTGTTGATGTCCAAGGATCATGGTACCATTGAAGGCTGTGTGGATGCCCAAAGGTCTGGACCCATGTTGGTATCTGAGGGTTATGCTGCTGATGGGCCCATGCCTATCTGAGTGGCCTGCACTGCCACCTGGGGCAATGGTGACATCCAGACCCAGCTGCTGCCAAAGACCATGCCTGGGTCCATGGTCCTACTAGGCAGCTGGGGTCTGTGTTGGAGTCTGAGACCTGTATTGGCACAAAAGTTCACACTGAAATCCAGGACTAGGGCTGCAACCTGAGGCCTTGGTGGTATCGTGAGTCATGTGGCCACCAGAGCCAAGGATGTCATCTGAGTGGCCAGTGCTTCTACCCAGAGCCAGAATGTCATCTGGCCCAAGATGCTGCCAAGGGCCGTGTCTGGGTCTGTGGTCCAGCTGCAGCTGGGGTCCGTTGAGGTCTAGGCCTGTGTCACTTCAGGGGGCCATAGGAACTATGCATGATGAAATCAGAGGGCCATGCTGAGCTGTCCACCCTTTGATGCCCTGAGAAAACTGGCCCTGCTTCTTGCTGGACACTGCAGAAAGAGAGCTGATACTGACCCTCCTTGGAGAGATGGCCCCTGCACTCAGGAGAGGTGGACCAACCCCTCACTACAGGTGAGGGAGAAATGAATCTGATGCCATGGGCATAAAGAGCTAACTCTGCCCCCTCTCCTAAAGCAGGTGGCCCTCGTGACCTCAACTGACCAGCTCAGCAGGACCATGGGTTGTCCCACCCAAACATCAACCCCATCTAGGACCAACTGGAACTCGTGAAGAAATTGGTCCTGTGAAAGTTACTGGCAGAAGGTCCGAGACTCCGGGTGACTGCAGGAGTTTCAGTGAGGATCCAGAGATGATGGTGTACCACAAACCAGAGGCCTTGAACCAGACAAGTGACCAATTGCAATGAGCATTTGCTAGTAAAACTGATTGGACAAAAGGGTATACTATGTAACACATAGCTCCCAATGCCACCAGAGGTATTGGAGAGGCAGGGAAGACAGAGAAGCAAAGATGGTGGGGGTGGTTTTGTTCTTTTTGTTGGTGTGTTTGTTGACTTGCTGTGTTTTGGTTTGGTTTGATTTTGTAAAAATTTTCTTTTGGAGGGACACTGCAGGGCTGAGGGAAGGATATGGGGGGACTGGGATGTGAGCAGAATTAGGGTGCATGGTGTGAAATTCCCAAAGAATCAATAAAGAAATTGTTAGAAGAGAGAGAGAAACAGAGGCAGAGAGAGAGGGGGGGAGAGGGAGAGGGAGAGGGAGAGGGAGAGAGAGAACCATATTGACATATTGACTTCTGGTCTCCACATGTCCACACATGAGTGATATTTGTGGACAAACACAAATACATCATGCATGAAAAGAACAGAGAGTAGGCAAATGATGTCTGATACTGACTCTTGGCAGTATTATGAAGCTTAGGTAGTATACCATAAACAAATATCAGTTAAGTAAGGATTAGTGAATAATTTATTAGTAGGATATTTAATGCTGTATTTATATTATAGCATTTAAGTAAGAATGCACTCATTATAATGTTCGGTTTTCTGATTTTATTTCTAAAGCCAGCATGAATCTGGGTTACTTAATATTCATTTCTGTGTCTACGGGAGTTGACTATCCTAACCAATTTTGACCCTTATTCCTAGAGACAGATGCCTTTGTTAAACTACTGAATGCTTAAACTTGAGACTGAGCAAGTCATTTGACACAAATCTCAGGTTTTGGATCTATATGCTAAGTTCTAGTTTGAATAAAGGTCTGTCATTCTATGAAACCTAGCTTTGTGTATGGCAGAGAAATATTGCTTTTCAGCTATTGTCATTTGCTGCTGCAATCAAACTATGGGTCTAAAATTAGGAAATTCTTCTTTGTACATAATCTGAGTTTTTGTACACTTTGTGAATTGGTGTAAGCTTGTGGATCTAGCTATCAGAGATAAACACAAATCCTGACCTCTTAGCTCTCTTTTTGATTCTCATATTCTTTACCCACATCTTTGTTCTTTATAATGATGGAGTTATCCTTTGTGGCTCATTAATCCCTTCATTTCCCTCCAGTCTTTCATCCTGCTGATAATATACCCACTGATGCATACTAGCTTTTAGATAAAGTTTCTTGCAGTTAGGATGTCTGACAAAAATTAGAAAAGTCTGCACATTCAATTGATTAATATTGTTCCAGTCCTTTATTGATTGGGAACACCACGGACTTGGTTCAGATAGGACAGCTATCATAATAAGCATAAGCTCACCAAAACAGGTATATTGATGAGGATTCAAAAACAAAGGAATTTTAACTTTTGTGACTAAAACATAACTCAGAAAGTGGAAAATAGAAGTCCATTCTGAAAAATAAATAGTACATTTATCTAAATGTCTGTTTGTAGCTTTAGTGTTAGTCTGAAGACATGAATAAATATAAGAAAAGGGGTCCCAATCAAGTTGGATGTGGAAAGGTCTCACCCAAAATTATTTGTTCTGCAGTTTTTTGTATGGTTTAGCTTTCAAATTACTTTACATTAAAAATATTCAAGAAAAGCTGAATATTTTATTATTTTCTTGGTCATATCAAGTTATTTAAAAGAGAAACTACATGCTATTTTTCTAGAGAAAATCTGTATATTCTAACATCTACACGTAAATTATTGTCTGCAAGACTATGTAAATTGTTGAGATATAATTAGCCATATTTTCTCTTTCAAAACCAATAATATACAAACAATTTTAAGAAAAACCATTCAAACAAAGATCTAAGAAGACAGATAAATACAAGCTGCCTCATAGACATGCAGAGGTGAGGAAATCCAAAACACAAGAACAGTCTTACTTAAGGTCATTTATCTTGTAAAAATGTCCAATATTAAATGACTCTGTGTTGACTTTTCCCCTAAAAATCTTCATCATTGTGAAGTAAAAGCAGTTACCTGAAGTGGTTTATCTATTTCAGGTCACTATCTGAAGTCACCTTCCTCTTGAAAAGGAAGTCTACATGAAAACAGTTGGGTTCCACGAAAATGATTTAAAAGTTAAAACACTTTCAAATAACTGTGTTGTATGAGGTGAGTGAGTCATCACAGTAGGTTGTGGAATAAATGAGAAGATCTGGGATTTTGCACGAGGACAGTGTCAGGAAGGGAGAGAAAAGGAAAGGGGAGTCATTTATGTATGCTATGTGACCTTTCTAATAAACAAAAACAAAACTACTACTATATCATGCTTTGTTTTTGCTGTATACTCAAAGAAGGGGATGGAAGGAGACATAGGGACAGAAAAGGAGAGAAAGAAAAGAAATCCATAAGGAAAATGCATATTCAGGAGCACTTGTTCAGCTGCTCTGTAGTTCAATGTCCACATTCAGTGGAAAAACCATAGATTTATATCTCCAAAGGCAATGCTCTTTCCATCAACCATGAGCAACTTTGGAGTTTACCCTGTCATATATTTTAAATAATTAATAATAGATTCATGTACAATGTCAGTATTAGAAGGCTTCTTGGCACTATCTGAATAAGCTGAGTAAAGTCTCAAAGTTCCCAGTGTCACTTATACTCATAAGAACTCTTTATCTTGATTTGATAACACACATGCAGGAAGCACGTGCTATAATAGAGTGGTTTCTAACAAAGCTCTTCATCAAGAAAAGCAAGTTTCATTTCTCTCTTCCTATAGTGATTAGAACACTGAAAAGGGATGACAGTTTGACCTCAGCAAAGGTGATTAAAAATGGATTCAAATGACAAATATGTTGGATCAACAATATGTTTTAGTAGGTAGAGGACTTATCTAGTATGTGCTGAGCAATAAAGATGTTGCCTAAACAAAAATAAAATTAAATAATTTAATTTACTGTATACCTAGGAGTGTTGTGTAGCCTGTTTATCAAAGACTACCATGAGATATTTGTTATATTTGATAAACCTAGAAAATTCCTCTAAATCAAATATGTTTAATTTTTTTTGCATTTCTTTGTTTTAATTTATTTGAGGTTTTGAGACAATGTTTCAGGGTTGTTTGTTTGTTTGTTTGTTTTTAATGATGACCTATAACATTCCATATAGCCCAGACTGGCCTCAAACTCAAAATACCTTTTTCCTTAACTTTCTATAGTGTAGGATACAGGAATATACCACCATGTTGGCCTAATTTACATGTTTGTGTTTTTTAGGGAGGTGATAGCCATGGTTCTGCTTCAATGTTACATTTTAAGAACTTTTTTAAGTTATTTGCCATACTGGAGTAATTTGCCATTTTTTAAACCTCTAATAATGTGCAAAATATTACTGATAGAGTTTACATTTAAATAAACCTTTATCTAGAAAATTACATATTATGTGTTCAATACATGAATAACTTTCAAAACTAGTTCCCAGAAAAAGATGAAATGACTCAATGGATACTTACTGCCAACTCAGAAGACCTGAGTTTGATTTCCAGGTGCCAAAAAATGGAAAGAAAGAATTGATTTCTGAAAGTTGCCCTCTGAACTCCATATATGTGCAGTGGTATGCATGTCCCTCGCAACAAAATAAAAATAATAAATTAGTATTTTTTTTAAAAAATCTCCCAGATAGAAAAAAGCATGGAAACTATTAAACTATAAAAGGAATAGAAATAAACAGCAATCCAGAGTTTTATTCATATTATTCTTTATTAAAACAAACAACTTGACCAGAAATGTATCTAAATGCGTTTCAGAACTAGGATCCTACAAAGAGAAACACTGAGAAATTTAATAGAAAAAAAACATAATTATCTTCATTATTTAAAACACGCTACATCAATAGACGATTAAATGAAAACATAAAAAAATTCTCACATCACAGTTATTCAATGAATCTTCCTGGTTAGTTACTTAAGCTATGCCCCCTGAGATTTTCAAATCATTTATGACATTAGGATTTCATAAATCTAAGCAATGCAGGGAAAATCTGAGACCCAGAAAGTTTAAATACTTTTTTTGAAAGAGATTGTTATAGGCAATAAAATCTTTATCTAGTTTGAATAATGTATCCACAATGTCATAGAATACACTCTGAAACACAATATCCATTCTGGCACTATAAGGAGATATGTGCACACATGCATTTTGTTATATTGCTTTTGACACAAGCCCTATAGTTATTATGTAATTTAAAGTGGTTTTAAAGGCTGTGACATTATCAGCATGTTGACTTTAGAGTTTCTTATTAACTACTGACTATATTAAACAGGGAAAGCTGAAACATCTTGTCCTCATTTTTATCACATATTTCTCCTTAAGATAATTTTAAGTAAGATTTGGTTTTGTCTTGGATACTTGGGAGGTGGAAGGGATAGAATTTGAAGATAAATTAATGGACAATCACAGCAAATCACGAGTTTAAAATTAATAACTTGAAAATCAGTATTAACATTGGTTGAGTTTATGCTCCTTCCTATCACTCATTTAGTTCCATCTTGGATTTATACAGTTCTAAATACCTTTAATATTTATTTCCTCGCAATTAAACTGAATTGAGATACTGAGATAAATTTAGCTAGACTAATCTAATCTGTGTGATGAACTAAGAAGTATAATCTTTCACAGTAACTCTAGCTGGAGAACATGACCAACTTATTTAGTTAGCTAAAAGTCTATACACTATTCACACATGCAGTTTCTTGATGAACTTACATTTGTCACTATATAATATCACTGATGTCATGTCTGAACATAAGTACACCAAAATAAATTTGCCTTTAAAATTTCTTCTTTAAATTGGCTAATGTTTTGCCCGTTTTGTAGATTTGTCTCACAGAACCAGTTCTCCATATCATTGATTCTTTCTAATTGCACTGTTTCTAGTTCATTGATTTCCACTCTGAAACTGATTGTTTCTTCTGTCAGCTCATTTTGGGTATAATTTCTTCTTGGTTTTTCAAGAACTTTCTACTGTGCCACAAAGTTACTAATATGACATTTCTCTACTATTTTTTATGTAGACACTTTGTGTTATGAACTTTCTGCTTAAAACTACCTTCATTGTTTCCCCCAGCCTTGAATATTTGGTGTTTTCACTTTTATTTAACTATAACAAGTTTTTAATATCCTTATGATTTCTATCTTGAACCAATTTTTATTCAATAGTGAGTTTCTCATCTTCCGTGAATTTGCATACATTCTGTTGTTTCTATTGTTGCCAAAATCCAGATTTAAGCCATACTGATCATATGGGATGCCGGGTATAATTTCAATTTTCTTATATCTGTTGAGAAGTACTTTGTGTCATATGGTCATTTTTGGAGGAAGTCACATGAGCTGCTGTAAAGAAAGTGTATTATTTAGTGTTTGAGTTCGATGTTCCTCAGGTGTCTTTCAGATCCATTTGATTTAAAACACTTTAACTCCAGCAATTCCCTGCTTAGTTTTTGTCTGGATGGTCTGTGTATTGACAAGAGTGAGGCATTAATCCCGCTCAATATCTCTGTTGTAGGGTCAACTTGTGACTTTAGCTGTAGTAGTATTTCTTTTATGAAATTGTGTGCCCTTGGGTTTGGGGCATAAATGTTTAGAATTCCATCTTCTAGGTGGAGTGCACGTTTAACAAGTATGTAATGTCCTTTTCTATCTCTTCCAAATTTTTGTTTGGTCTAGTTTGTCAAATATTACAACAGCTACATCTGTTTGCATCTTGTTTCCATTACTTGGAACATTTTTTTCTATCCTTTTACCTTAAGGTGATGTTTGTCCTTGATGTTCCAGTACTCTGAAGGCAGAGGCAGGTGTATTTTGTTGGTGCAAAGAAACCTTATATTCTTAGTGAGTTCCAAGCCAGACAGGGCTACATAGTGATATTCCATCTTAAAAAAAATGAAAAGGTTGATGTACTGTTGCAAGAGTATCATAAAAAATAAGGGATAAATCAGCCTCTTTATTATTGGATTTAAGGCCCACTCCAGGACATCACTAAAGTCACAAAGAACCTGAGACTGTGTATAACAAAAGCCCTAGAAGAAAACCTGCTACTGTTATTCCGCTAAAGGAACAAAGCAATAAAATAACTCCTAACGATATATTTCTATACCCATAGATTGCAACCCCTTCATCAGAGAAACATCTTGCAATAAATGGTAATTAACAAAGAGACCCACAGCTAGACAATACGAATAGAGTGAGGGACTTTGGACCACTCAGCCTAAAAAAGATGTTTTAATGAGCCACCCCTCAAGTCTCAGGGATCTAGGTGGAAGAGGAGGCAGAAAGATTATATGATAAAGAGGTGGTGGATGACTCTAGGGAAGCAGTGTCTTTCTGACAAGACAGGACTGAGGCACATATAAACTCACAGAGACTATGACAAGATGTATAAGTCTTGCACTGATTTAAACCAGACTGTAGTGGTATTTGCTCAGCCCATGACCTTAGGCCCCAAAGGAGGTGGTGCTTCCTGCCCTTGTATGTGACCTCTTTAAAGGAGAGAGAGAAGGGTCACAAATCCCTTCTCCCTGCTGCCTGAGAGGTGGAGAGGATGACTTCAGCTGTCAACTCTATTCTGTATTCGTGAGTGTATTTCCTCAATTTATGTCTTAATAAATCCCGACTACCCATTAAATAGACTCGTGTAGATTGATCTTAATAAGTGTCACCCATGTGACAAAAAGACCCCACACTCCTGTGGCTCCTGCCCACAGCTTCAGTGGCAGTGGCAGCAGATTTGCTTAGAGGTGCGTGTGCTTACTGCAAGCCTGCCTCACTAGCACCCACAAGCCGCTGGGGTCCAACCACAGGGATCTGAGTCCCACATGTCCTCCCTGGGGCTACTCACGTGACCAAACTCTAATGCATGGGGGCAGCTGCTGGTGAGTTTCTCTTCCCTGCAGAGTCTGTGTGAAGCCCCTAGGAACTGTCTGACCCCTGCTAAGGTGACCTTCTGCATATTGCAGCCATGTGGGGAGTCTGTAGGCCAGGCAGCTCTAGGAACTTCAACCACTGCCAAAAGCATGCTTGTTCTGCAGTGCACAGAGCACTGCAAGAGAGAGAAAGTGTTTGTGCTAGGCGCCTTTCTAGTTCCATACTTGTAGGCTAGGCGCCAGACTGGGTATCAGACCCCCGCCTGGTAAGAGACTACCAGCAGACTGTTCCTTTTCTTTTAAAACTCTTTGGTGTAGCTGCTGCCAACTCCACCTTTTGAAACTCAGGCCGTCATCGCCATTTTGTGCGCAACCACCGAGGTATGTGCAGCCAGCCCTGCAGAGTGTCTGCGTGTGTCCCAGGCAGCGCTTCTCAGTGTTCTGTGTATTGCCTCATCCATGGTGATCCCCGCAGCTGTGCCCAGGACTCACAGGTAGGAGTTGCCTGGGTTAGTGTTTGATTCACAGAGCCCATTCAGAGAGCCTGAGTCAGCCCGCACCAGACCTGTTTGGGTGCTACACCTGTGACTTGTACTGGCCAAGCAACAGATACTACATCCAAAAGTCATTGAACGAAACAGGCAATCCCCTAACCTGGTTAATTACACCTGGAACATCTGGATACCTGGGACAATCTTTTAAGGATTTTGTCTGAGGTAAATTGCTTGTCAATTTTACACTTTAAACCGATTAATAAATTAAAAAATAATAAAATTTTTCTTTACAAATTTTGAATGTTTCTCAAAAAATGACAATTTCGCCACTCAGGAATTTAAAAATCTTTTTGTTTGTATGATGAATGAAATATTACAGGACATATACAAACTTCCTGATTAGTATACAATGATCACCATAATAGTAATTAGCATAGTGATTCATCTCATATCATTGAAAAATTGGCTTAATAATAACAGCAAAAATGAGACATTAGTGGGACCGACACAGGACTTAAATAGAAGGATTCTTTCTTTGGAATCTGCTAATTTACCACAAGAGCTTCAGTCAGTTAATAATAACTGGACAACCAGAATTAATTCTATTGGTAATAAATATGAATACTTAATGGATAAAAGAATACCTCTGCCAGGTGGTGGTGGTGCACGTCTTTAATCCCAGCACTCAGGAGGCAGAGGGAAGGCGAATCTTTGTGAGTTCGAGGCCAGCCTGGTCTACAGAGCGAGATCCAGGAAAGGTGCAAAGCTACACAGAGAAACCCTGTCTCAAAAAAAAAAAAAACAAAAAAACAAAAAAAAAAAAAAAAAAAAAAAACACCTAAAACCCTTACAAATTACCTTAATGGCATTCAGATAAATTCTAAGGAAGAAAGATCTTTGCTAGTTAATGGAATAAAGTCTGTGGCAACATATGTTTCTGATGAACATAAAAACTGTATGATTCCATGAAATCTCTAGAATCCTTTACAACAGAGGAGGTTCAAACACTGCAACAGGTGGTAGTTAATCAATTTCAAGCTCTGGAGGAGTCTCTCGGTAAGGATAATAAAGGAACTAATAAGCAGAAGGGCATAGCCATACAAATAATAACATTACCAGGTGACTCATAAAATGGCTTATCCTGCCATTATCCATGAGAAGCCAGTAGATGATACACATCCTTGAAGAATATACAGAATATATCTGGTAACATATTCATATGAGAGATTTTTTTTAAAAAATATTTAAAAAGCAGTAGTCACCTATGGAATCCATTCAACATATGTAAAACAGATGTTAAATGTCATCTCCTAGAAATAGAATCATACCAGATGACTGGACTCAGTTAATTACAGATTTATTAGAGTACAGCCAGCAGATACAATGGAAAAGCTGGTTTAGAGAAGAGGCTAAGGCCTTTGAACGGCAAGGTTTTGAGACCTCCCAAGATCAAATTCTTGGTGAGGGCTGTTTTGCTGATTTAAATGTACAAACTGCCTTGGATGAGCATACATTATTCCTCTGCTGTGCAGCAACTTTAAATGCTTGGGGAAAAAAATTCAGAACCATAGAAACCAACTGAGCTATATATGAAGGTTTTTTTCAAGAGTCAAAAAAAATATTTACTGATTTTTTACAAAGATTGACAATGGCTGTAAACAAGGCAATATCAGACCCACAGTTAAGACAAGTATTAATTCAATCTTTGGCTTTTGATAATGCTAATACAGAATGAAAAAGAATATTTACACCTTTAGAGGTCAGGTCAGCACCTTTGAAAGAATGGATTCATCATATAAATGGTGTTGAGTCTCTTAACTATGGTAATGCAGCTTGGATAGGAGAGGTGATTTCTAAAGGTGGAAGGAGGCATCAAGGTAACAAATGTTTTAACTGTGGTATACCAGGTCATGTAAGAAGAAATTGTATACAGGGTGCTCCTAGAATCAGTGCTTCTTATAGAAATAACCCAAACAGGAGACCCCAACTTTCTGGATTATGCAGAATATGTGGCAAAGGCCAACATTAGACCAATGAATGCAGATCAATATGAGACATATTAGGCAACCTTTTACCAGTGGGAAACACCTCATGGGGCCTCTTGACGGCCCCTAAATTGAACATGCTCCAAGCATTTCCAATCACTGTAGAGAAAATTACTCCCCAGGACAATTAAATAACCCAGTGCCTAATGTAAAGAAAGATACTGCACAGGATGATAGAACAACGTTGATAGATGCATCAAAAATTCCAAAAATTCCATAAAATGAATATTTTGGCAGACTTCCATAAATGAACAAAGACCAAAGCTTAAAGTGCAAATTAATAACATTGTCCTTGATGGATTAGTGGACACAGGTGTGGGTATGATTATAATTACACTACAATCATGGCATCCAAATTGGCCTCTTCAAGAGGTATATGTTCAATTCCTACGGATTGGAACCCTATCTCAGTTAAACACAGTATGAGATGGGTTGAATGCATAGGGCCAGAAGGACAAAGAGGAAGTCTGAAGCTATATGTGGCAAATATAGCAGTGAATCTTTGGGGCCGAGATCTGTTACAGCAATGGAACACCCAGATTAAAATTCCTCCAATCTCAGGAGTGTAATATAGACCAATTCATATTTCTTGGAATAATATTATAAGATACTATAAAAAAAACATCCACCAACCATTTAGGCTGTACATAAACAGAGCACAACTGCCCTTGAACTCTCAGAAGTACCAATGGCCCTATGTTTAAAACAGCTAATGGACAAACCTGTCTTGGTTGGACAATGGCCTATGATATAAGAGAAACTACAAGCTTTAGCTGGTTCAGGAGCAGTTAAATGCTCAACATATTGAAGTATCTACCAGCCCTTGGGATGCTCCTATATTTATTATTAAAAATAAATATGGTAAATGGAGAATGCTGACACATTTGGGAGCCATAAATAAAGTAATTCAGCCTATGGACTCCTTACAGAATAGGATGTCCTTGCCCTTCCTGTTACCTAAAGAATGGCCTATTATATTTTTTGACTTAAAAGACTGTTTCTTTACCATACCTGTACAAGAAAAGAATAGAGAAATATTTGCCTTCACAGTACCTACCTATAATAATTTCCAGCCAGTCAAGGAATATCAATGGAAGGTCCTCCCACAAGGAATGTTAAATAGCCCTACCTTGGGCAAATATTTTGTGCAAAAACAGTTGGAAATATTTCATGAAAAATTTCTACAGTCTATAATCTGGTATTATATGGATGATATCTTATCAGCCAATTAGATAAGTTAGATACCTTAGAAAACATGTTTGAAGAAGTAAAGAAAATTTGCCTTGTTGGGTATTATAAATTGCTCCTGAAAAAAATACAAAGACAAAATACTATTAATTACTTAGGATATAAGATAGATCTACAAAAAAATTAGAGCCCAAAAAATACAACTCAGGAGAGATCATTTGTAGACTCTTGATAATTTTCAAAAATTGTTAGGAAGCATTTTCAACTTACAGACAATCATTGGAATACCTAAAGATGGACCAATACATTTGGCCAATACCCTAAAAGGGGACAAGGACTTAAATAGTTCAAGATACTGATCAGCTGAAGCCAAGAAAAAATTGGTAGAAAAGAAAATATGAGAGGCACATGTGGATCATGTGAATCCAGAACTTAACTGCATTCTGGTCATACTCCCCTCTAGACACTACCCCACAGGAATTTTGATGCAGAATGAAAATGTTATATTGGAATGGATATTTCTACCATGTAAACTGAGTAAGACGTTAAAGACTTATTTAAAAAAGATCTCTGATTTTATTCTAAAAGGAAAATTAAAACTTTGTCAGTTGACAGGAATAGACCTAGCAGAAATTGTAGTACCATTAACTAATGAGGAAATTTCATCTTTATGGGAAGATAATGAATACTGGCAAAGAGTGTGCTGTACCTAGAGTTTTCCTGCCTGGCCCACAGTCAGGACAAATCTCTGTCACTGGCCAGTCCCACAGCCGCTCAGACCCAACCAAGTAAACACAGAGACTTATATTGCTTACAAACTGTATGGCTGTGGCAGGCTTCTTGCTAACTGTTCTTATATCTTAAATTAATCCATTTTTATAAATCTATACCTTGCCACATGGCTCGTGGCTTACCGGCGTCTTCACATGCTGCTTGTCATGGCGGTGGCTGGCAGTGTCTCTCTCCTCAGCTTCCTGTTCTTTTCTTTTTTCCTCTCTGTTAGTCCTGCCTATACTTCCTGCCTGGCCACTGCCCAATCAGTGTTTTATTTATTGACCAATCAGAGCAACAGATTTGACATATAGACCATCCCACAGCAGCTTGCAGTAACTTTTTGGGAGAGATTAACAATCACTATCCCAAAAGCAAGAGAATAGAATTCATAAAAAGAACGGAAAGGGTCCTTCCTCACATTGTATAGCAAAAACCAATCTCTGGAGTTCCCACATTCAATACTGATGCAAATAAATCAGGAAAGGCGGGATATAAATTAGGAGACTTAAGTAAAGTGGTTCAAAGCCCCTGCAGTTCTGTACAAAAGGCAGAACTGTATGCCATTCTTATGGTACTAATGGACTTTACAGAACTTCTCAATATAGTTACTGACTCTCAATATACAGAGAGAGTTGTTTTACATATTGAAACTGCTGAATGTATTCCTGCTAGCACAGAATTAACTTTACTATTTATAAAATTACAAGATATCATCAGAAATAGGGAACAATGAGTTGCCTTAATATTTTAACCAAAATCTGCCACCCAATGTGGGGCACAAACCCATGACCCTGAGATTAAGAGTCTCATGCTCTATTAAGGCAACTCCACGTAGTTAAAAGGGAGGTTTATTCTGTGGGGTAACTTACAAGTGAAGGGAGAGGTTACAGGGTCTGGAAAAGGTGTAGCGCAGTCCTGCGATGTTCTCTGGAGAACTCTGCTCAGTCTACCTCCAGCGTCCAGGGTCCAGGAACCAAGAGAGCTCCCCCATCCAGATCCCGGGTCTTCAGGGGTCCTCTCTCGGCTCCACCTGGTAGGCGTGACAGTTACTGAAGCCTCAAAGGGGGTGGTATTTCCAGGTTAAAGCTGGAACGACTACCTACTACGTGGAGTAATCACAGTAATTTGCCATTTACCTATGTTCTGAACATTTAGCATGCCTTTCTTGTTTGATGTTATTCTTATTGGTTGAAGTTCCTTTTCTGTTTATGTTATTACCTTTTGTTGTTCCTGGACAATATTTGATGATCATTCTTACAATTATGTAGATTGAATTAAGTTTAGAATCTCCTTATTGAGACAAAAAAGGGAAATGCAGTGGTATTTCCTCTGCCCACGACATCGTGCTATAGGGCCTGAAGGAGGTAGTGCTTCCCACCATTGTACGTGACCTCTTAAAAGGAGAGGAAGAAGGGTCACACGCTCCTTTTCCTTGCTACCTGAGAGGTGGATTTGCTCCCGATCAGATCAGAGGATGACTTCTGCTGTCTACTCCATTCTGTATTCATGAGTGTATTCCTCAATTTATATCTTACTAAATCCCTATTACTTATTAGGACTCACATGGACTGATCTTAATACCAGACAAAATCCCAGTATAGAGAAGGGGAAGTGGACAAAAATCCTCAACCTTAACCAAGGAGCTATGAGCAATTGATACTGGCTTAGAGAGGGAAAATTGTTTTGTTTTGTTTTGTTTTGTTTTCATAATTTAATGTCACTAGGTAGGTTTTTCAACCACCTCCCAGGATAAGCCCCATGGCCAGGAGTAGTTGACCAACACAAAATGGACACTATTTGGTGGTGGTGATGTGTGTGTTATGTATTTCAATCTTTTTTTTTTAGCTTGTTTTGATTTTTTTGTTTTTGTTTTATTTTTGCTTTTTCTTAAGAGAGAAAGGGAGGGGGGAAGAACATGAAGTTGTTTGGGTAGTAAGGTGGGAGGAGCTGAAGGAGATGAGGTATGAAAAATAATATAATGAAATATTTTGCATGAAAAAACTTTTAGCACATTATAACAAAGATGATGTTGGATAAAAGAAGGCTGTGAAGGCAACGAGACTATGAGGGATGTGGTAGAGGAATGAGAGGGGAAGGATATGCAACAGATGTGATCAACATAATCAAAATGCACTGTACTCAGGGGACAATAAAACCCATGAATTTATATAATTAATGTAATCTAATAAAAAAAGGAAGATAGTGAAGCAGAGTTTACAGATGAACTTTTAAACATTCCTTAGATGCTTTCAGAGTTGCTAGCTATGGCTATAGGTTCCTCGTTGATTTAGTTATGAAGACTTTTACACGAACATGCTCCTTACAAAGAAAGCCAGCATTATGAGTGCAGCTGTTACCAGATTCTCCACCAATAAGCAGGTGTATGGACATGTTAAACAGAGATCCCAAGATTCATCTCAGACAAATTGGGTCTGTGTTTAACAACCATATTAATTTATTTCTAGGATAAGTATATTTACGAAGCAGTTTCTGCTAAGTCACTCCCTCTTAATTACCAGTTGCTCAGTCCAGGTTTCTACATAAAATAGCTGTGTTCAAGTTTATATTATCTCTCAAATTAACCAACATTTTATGGATCTGTTTTCTGAATTTCAGATTGAACAGTATGAATAGATCCATTGCAATCACAAATTCAAAAAAAATAAATAAATAAAGAGAGAATAAATATGAGAAAAGACTAAAGATCTCCCACTTTGGTTCATTACATCAGGTAATGGAGTGAAAGCAGAGAAAAATATGACATGGGCACTTCCAATGTCACCTTCCTAAGCTTACCAGAGCAGTAATACTAGCCTTCCTACCTCTCCACTTGCAATGTATTTTGCCAAAAAAAAAAAAAGTTAAGAAAAGGTTTCAGACACCTTGAAGGTGAATTAATATCTGTACAGGAAATCAAGAATAAGAAGCACTATGAGATAATGCTTTAGTGTGAGAAGGGCTTCTAGAAAACGGCATTTGCACAGGAATGAGGATGGTGGCTGCAAGCACGAGGCAATGTGCTGGATCTTAGCACTACAATAAAAAATACAAACTCAATATTTACAAATGCAAAAACAGAATGCAGTGATGCCAGATTGCTATTTTTCTCACAATTTAAGGAATTTATTGTGGTTATAAACAATTATTGCAGTTATATATGCAAGAATATGGCTACCATAAATAATGTAGCCATTATATTTTTACTCAATATTTTACCATCTTAACAGATTCTAAATAACTGGAGAACTTTGATTATAGTTAAGAAAATCATCTGTTATGACTACAAAGATTAACAGTTTCCTAAAGTTTCAGGTACCTGAATCATTACTGAACAAGCAGCCTCCCTGTCTATAAGCAGCAAGCATGTTAAGATTTTTCTGACATAGACCAAATATACTACATTAGAACAGTCTGGAATTTCCACAAAACCAGGCTTCTGGATCCCAATATAATGCCTCAAAACCTTGAAGTCAGCAGCTCAGGAATCTGCATATTCAACGGATTCTTGGACAAGTAATATATCAAAACCCCTAAGGGATTCTCTTTGTACTATAGTACTTTGTACAGAGAACTCTGATGCTTGTCCAGGTAGGATTCTGCTATTGCCAATTAGCTCAAAGTGACAATGTCAAAGACTGTCATCCATAGAGGAAACTCTCTAACACTGTAATGCACAATGTCTTTGAAGATATCTCCCTCAGATGATGACTAAATTATAAGGAAAATTTTCCTCAGAATCATTTAACATTGATTTTTGTCTATGACTTCAGAGGACTAACTACAGAAAGTGACAGAAGAAACTACTCTTTCCTTAAATCTCACAGTGTAATATATAATGTTTTGTATTCCATGCCTACCAAACATCTTTTTGCATTTCTTTCCAGACTCTGAAGCTATTACTATATGCGATACAAGTTTTCCATTATTGTATCTCCTACATTGTTGCAACATGATCAACTACAAGTGTCTGTCTCATCAAACTTTACGTTATATCTTACATTCCTGTTTTGTAAAAGATTGGAGCTAAGACTGCTCCCCTTTTATAACAATCTACACAATAACATTTTCCTGAGCTGGTTTTCAATTGATCTTTGACCAGGTGACAAATTGTATAATAATCACTGCTATAAAACTCTCTAGATAGCACAGGCAACCATGGTTCTGCTTTTCTTCACGTGAGGCAAAACGTGATTTCTGTTAGCATATGTGCTAATTCAAACAAAAGAATCAGAACAAAATACAAAATCACATGATATATGGTATCTACTCACCAGATCTGCCAAGTGAAAATCAATGCAGTTCTGTATTCTATTCTTTTTTTCCTGGTCTTCAATAGCAAAGAAGAAAGCAATAAATACGGGTTAGTATAGAAATCGATGCCCCAGGATGATGCCATTTACTGAAGAGAACATTGATTGCCCACAATAGTCTGTGCATCTCAGATGGAGATAATTCCAGGGAACAGCTAGGGGTCAGCAGGATATTTATGTGGTACCATCCTAAAGCAACTATATAATTTATTGATGTGACCTAATTTTTTTATATATATATATAATTTATTTTATTTTATTTTACAATATAATTCAACTTTACATATCAGTCATAGATCACCCCGTTACCCCTCCTGCCAACCCCCCCTCCCCGGCCCACCCCCCCATTTCCATCTTCTCCAGGGCAAAGACTCCCCCAAGGATTGAGATCAACCTGGTGGACTCAGCCCAGGCAGGTCTAGTCCCCTCCTCCCAGGCTGAGCCAAGGGTCTCTACTAAGCCCCAGGTTTCAAACAGCCAATTCATGCACTGAGCACAGGACCCAGTCCAACTGCCTGGATGCCTCCCAAACAGATCAAGCCAATCAACTGTCTCACCCATTCAGAGGGCCTGATCTAGTTGGGGGCCCCTCAGCCATTGGTTCACAGTTCATGTGTTTCCATTTGTTTGGCCACTCGTCCCTGTATTCCATCCATCCCTGGTCCCATCAACTCTAGCTCACATAAACCCTCCTCCTTCTCGCCAATTGGACTCCCGGAGCTCCACCCAGGGCCTGACCGTGGATATCTGCATCTAGTTCTCTCAGTCACTCGATGGGGTTTCTCTGAGATACCACCTTACGCCAGTCAGATTGGCTAAGATCAAAAACACTGAGGACACCTTGTGCTGGAGAGGATGTGGAGCTAGGGGAACTCTCCTCCACTGCTGGTGGGAATGCAAGCTTGTACAGCCACTGTGGAAATCAATATGGCGCTTTCTTAGAAAATTGGGAATCAATCTCCCCCAAGATCCAGCTATACCACTCTTGGGCATATACCCAAGGAATGCTCAACCATACCACAAGGGCACTTGCTCAGCTATGTTCATATCAGCATTATTTGTAATAGCCAGAACCTGGAAACAACCTAGATGCCCTTCAACCGAAGAATGGATAAATAAACTGTGGTACATATATACAATGGAATACTACTCAGCAGAGAAAAACAACGACATCATGATGTGACCTAATTTTTTTCAAAATATTTTGAAAAAATTTCTCTCAAAAATATAGAATCATCTTGGTAAGCTAGATCCTTTAGTGGTAATGGAAAAACAAGTGAAAGCATACAACTAAAATTATGGCAAAGCTACTAATTAAAACATGTACACATAAGATGCTGTTGAGTGTAGTATAAAAAGTAAACAGTCATTATTTATACAGCATCATTATTAAATTAGATAGATTTACTATTTTATCTTTACTTGTAGATAATGATATTTACATTCATTTTATTTATATGTTATAAAAATTATAAAAGTACTTTCCCATCCATAAAGAGTTTCTTAATTTATTCTTATATTGTTATGTAATTACATTTTTTTCTCCTTTCCATTTCATCCTTTCAAGCCCTCTCATATACCTCTCCTTAGACTTGTTCAAATTCATGACTTCTTTTTCTTCATTTGTTGGTATGTACATGTATGCATGATATATAAACCTGTTTATATATTTTAAATGTATGTATGTGAATTCTTAAATACATAAATACAATCTTCTCAGTCTATATGTTATTTGTATTTATATGTTCTTAGGTTTGACCATTTGGCATTATATAACCAATTGGTATATTCTTCCTTCAGGAAGACTACCTCTCAAACTCTCAGAATTCCATATCTGTCTTTTCTATAGTTCTTTGTGGGGGAATGAGACCTCCTGAGCTTTTCCTTATTCAGTTTAGCATGTCAATTGTTATATTGCTCAGTTTACGTTTGGGTAACCATTTTGATGAGACTTTATGAGTGTAGTTTCTGACATTACCAGGAGATATAATCCCACATTAAACTCCCTAATCCTCTGGGTTTTAGAATCCTTATGCCCCATCTTACACAACGATCCCTGAGCTTTACATGCAGAAGTGAAGATTAGATGTCTCAGTTCCCTCTGAGTACTACAATGTTGCATTTTGATTGGTTGTGGATTTCTATAATGGTGTCTGTTGCAAAGAGAAATCTATTTAAGAGTGAGGACTACACTGATCTCTGTGGATAAGAACAAATATTCCATTAGAATTTATAATGGTTTAGTAAAGCAGTAGAATTTTGTTTGTTTGGTTTAGTTAGTTTTGTTTTGAGACATTATCTCATACAGCCCAATATCATCAAGATACAATAAATAATAGAGTATTTTCTCTAATTTTGCCAAATATAAATAGATTAGATATTGTGGCTGTAATTTTTTATGTTTATATTTTTGATTTATTTTGACACTGTCCTTATAATCGGTTTTAAATTACTGGGCTTCTTGAATCTGTACTTGCTCCCTTTCAAGTTGTGAGAAGTTCTTCCTCGTGTGTTTCTTCTTCCCCTCTAAATTCTATCTTAACTTTCCCTGGACTTTAACCTTCTACCATTCTTTTCATCCTTGTCTTACACTTGATGAACACTAAGTGCTTTCTTCAGTTTTAAGTCTAATTTAATATAATTATTTTCCTTTTTTTTTTTACTTCCTGGGATTTCTTTTATTTTTGTCTCCATCATTTTGTTCTTAATGGTTATTTTAGTGTTCTTTATACTATTGTAGAATATCTATAATATAGGTTAATGATGGTCTTAAAGGCTAGTTGTTGCATTTCAAACTTGTGGTGCTGTTTATAGTGTCTTATTTATATTACTTCTGTGGTTTAAATTCTACTAGGCTGTGCTCAAATTGTCTTGAAGCTTTCTTTGAGTGTATGTGTACATGTTTATTTGTGCATGTGCACAAGGAGATGGCTCAGTTTGCAAAGTGGCTTATTTTACAAGCATGAGGATCAGGTTTAGATACCTACCACTCACATAAAAAGCTGAGCATGGCAGCACATCCTTGTTATCCCAGAACTGGATAGAGAGTGAAGACAGAAGGACCCCTAGGAATTATTAATGAGAGAATCTAAATTGAAGAAGTTCAGGCTCAGTGTCTCTACAAATAAAGAAAAGAGCAACCAACGGAAGAAACTCGGTAACCTTAATTCTTACTTGATAACTGTTTTTGTTGTATATAATTTTATGATGTTAAAGTTAAAACCGTCCTTTTTAATTAGACAAGACAGGGAAATGCTGTGGAATAATCCTTCTATACACTGTGTGAATATATGTTGCTATGATTGCTGAACAGGATAAAGCTAGGCAGGAAAGCCAAATTGAGAATGATGGTATGAGGAAGAGTGGAGTCAGAGGAGTCATCAGCAGATGCAGAGGGAACAAGAGATGAACATGCCTTGCTAATAAAGGTACTGCTTCATGGCAGAGCATAAATAAGGAATATGGGTTAACTTAAAATGTAAGAGCCAGTTAGTAATAATCCTGAGCTATTGGCCAAGCATTTATATTAAGCCTCTAAGTGATTATTTGGGTTGGGTCAGGAAAACTTTGCCTACAGTATTAGTCTCTGGAAACAGGTAAAAAATGCACAGTTTGAAATATGCTTCTAATGACTTAGTGGTTATTATTGATTTCTGAACTCTGGGTCATATTGAAGAATTGTGTGATTATAACATTATAAAAAAATTATATAAAATATTGCTATTGCCCTTGGTTACCTCCCAGAAATCAAAAGTTAATCCCTCTTACTGAAGGCATCACATATGTCATATACTTTGGACACAGGGTTTAGAAGAATCAAACTGAATCAGATCTGGAGGCCTCCTCCCTCAGAAGTAGCTCTCACGGTATCTGAGATGCTATAAAAACTGCCAAAGAAGAAAATCAGTGAAAAGTTCTTGCCCATGTGACCACAAAACACAAACTGACCATCACAGCATGATATCCTCAAAGGTAAAGAAGGGGCACTTACAGCCTGGGAAGAACCAATAGACATCTAATTAAGCTTAAGCTCTACTCAACAGAAGGGAATGCTTGCCTGGTACTGTACACCTATCCAACTACGTATGGCCAGTGCACCAACTCTTCCATCCTTTTTTAAAACATGATTTCTAACTGCATTCTAAGTTCTAAATACAAATATCCTTTTACCCACAGATAATGTATCTCTCAACCCGCCCCCATTAAAGACACTTTTTTTTATTGCAACTGACATAGGGCATTTTAGAAATCCACAACTGTTCAAGATGCGGAGAACAGCAGATCATGAGTGCCCAGCCCCAAATTATAAATCTGAATACAACCCTTATACCTAAGGCTCAGGCACCATCTCAGAAGAGGATGCAGAAAAACTGTAAGAGCCAGAGGAACAGGAAACTTGCTGAAAGAGTGTGTCTTCTATAAATGACAGCGAGACTGGACCCATGCTCTCAACAGAATGGTTGCCTAAGTGAGACATGGAGGATGACAACACCAGTTGATATGCAAACATGAAGAGGGAAATCTCACAGGGAACCACTACTAGATTAAGAACTTCAGGATTTAATGACTGCTGAGAATCAGAAAAAACAATCTTTCCAATTAAAGAGCCCCTAATTGATTATCAAACCCCAAGTAATCATCTCTATAAACACACATACACACACACACACACACACACACACACACACACACACAATTTTTTTTACTTATTTAATGTTTTAAAAATAGTAGAGGACAATTGCAAAAATAAAGACAAAAATTTCTAGAAGTAGTTATGCTTTTTGCAAGACCAATAAACAGTGTCAGAAGATCATTATTATTTGATTTTTCACTGTTTTACTGTTCTATTCCATGTAAAGAGTAACTGATTAGTGATTAATCATGTATTATTTTTAAAAGCAATTGTCATATTCTCATTGTTGAATATATGAATATATCACCCACAGACACAGAATGCTGTCTGTAATGTTAGCTGTGGGTCTTAGTCTATTTTTTTGTTTTTCATTTTACATACCAATCCCAGTTCCCCCTCCCTCCTCTTCTCCAGCCCCACCCAGCTCTCCCATCCCCTCACCCCATCTGCTCCTCAGGGAGGGGAAGGCCTCCATTGAGATATCCCTATAATCAGATTAGTGACTACCCTAATTGCTATCATAGAACCTACATCCAGTAACTGATGGAAGCAGATGCAGTGATCCACAACCAAGCACTGGGCTGAACTCCTAGACTTCAGTTGAAGAGAGGGAGGAGGGATCACGTGAGCAAGTGAAGTCAAGATCATGATGGGGAAAACCATAGAGACAGCTGATCTTAGCTGGTGGAAGCTCATGGACTCTGGCCTGTCAGCTGGGGAACATGCATGGGTCTATTTCTTGTTTATCATGTGTGCCTGATGAACTTTGCCAATAGATTTTTTTTCTGCATTGATTGCTAGAACTTTTTATCCTTTACTTTTGTCTATTTTTATCATGGGTTTCAAAAATTGCTCTTCAAATACTAAGCCATCCTTGAGTCTTTTAAATTAATCCCATTATATTATATTATATTATATTATATTATATTATATTATATTATATTATATTATATTATATTATATCATATCATATCATATCATATTATATTATATCATATCTATTATTATATTATATTATATTATATCATATCATATCATATCATATCATATCATATCATATTATATTTATTATATTATATTATATTTATTATATTATATTATATTATATTATATTATATTATATTATATTATATTAT
>CABHPH010161005.1:0-19810 GCA_902168325.1 Peromyscus nudipes
TCTGCTGCTGTTACATAGCTGCCTCTCATTGGTCCAGGTCATCTCCAGATCATGTTTCAGCTGCTGTTGCTAAGACCCTTAGGCAGACCCATGCTGACTCTCAGAAAGTATCTTTATCACTTGTTTGGGCTGTCTGGCCCTCAAGCCTGTTAGGGATGAGTCATCCCACAGTTGGGAGGTTGGAGATTGGGGTATGGACAAGTTAACTAAAATTTAATTCAGAAAACAATCAACATAAGTAAACAAATAACCAATTTAGAGATACTCTCCAGTGTTGACTTCACTGGGGTCTTGATGCGGCCAAATAGTATTCAGACCGGAATTGTTGGCTTTAGCATGGCCATCATTTTACTTGGGAATGGTTGGGCTATCTAGTAAATGCATCTCTTACAGATTTATGTTCTCCCCAAGTTTTGCATCTCTACTGGCCCCAACTCCGGACCTTTGTGGTTTTAATTTTTGGTAAATTCATCATCTGTTAATCTCTGAATTGCTGCCCGTGAATGATGGTTTGTGAAACTGATGAAGATTCGAGTGTTTCATGTTTACATTGACTTCTGGGATCTGTTCTCCAGCTTTGTCACCTAAGTTGCCTCACTTTGCTTCTATAAGGTTCCCCAATGAGGAAATTCCCACCAAGGAGACTGCTCAGAGGGGTAAGTGCTTGTTGAGCAAGCATGGGGATTCAGATTCCCGGCATGTATGTAAAAAGCCAGGCACCCTAGTGCATACTTGTGACTCCGACCCAGAGGAGACAGACAGACAGGCAGTCCATAGGGGCTTGCAGACCAGCCAGGTTAGCCAAAATGGTCAGCTCCACATTCAGTATGAAACCCTGTCTCAGAAAATACGATGGAGAGTGACAGTGTAAGACACTCAATAATGACTTCTGGCCGCTGCAAGTGCATGCACAAGCTTGATCACCCTCAAACACCCATCCACAGGCACACATGTACATACTCATAAAAATTTAGCCTAAGAAATCAACAAAATTGCCCATGCTTTCATAGATTATTCATCTTATAGGAACTGAAATTTGAACATCTAATTCTAAAACTACTGATCTTTAATGAACTACTGTGTATCTCCTCTCATTTGTATGTTTGTAGTCAAAACTTTTTTTTACTAGTTTGAACTTACATTTTACTTTTTCAAGTGCTGACTCATTTAATTCTGTGGTGGTTTCTTAAGTTAGAATGGATTCCGTGCATAATGTGACTATTAAATGCTACTATTGCTTAAAACTGAATCACTTTTAAGGGCTTTTATTGATATGATTATACTTTAGAGTCAAGGAAATATGCATTTATAAAACTGTATCATTCATAAATAATTATGTGCCTGTTGAAGGAAGGCAGGTGGTTTCTGGACATAGATAAAAACCAGAGCAATGAAAAGGTTATCATGGTAGTATCATTCTATATTTGTAAAGTCATTACCACTGTCAATTCCAGAACCCTTTTCTCATAGATTTATCTAATTTAATCCTTTAAAGATGACAGATAATAAATTATTAGTCTTAGTTTGCCATTGTAAAAGCACTATCTCAGAGAGATTATGTGATTGAACCAAAGTCACATATTTAGTATATAGTGGAGCCGTGAAAAGAGCTTAAATCTTTCCAGTTTTGTAATACCTAAAAGTCATGTTCTAAGTGATAAGAAAAAGATAATTATGTGAGCGACTCTGAGAGGTGTCCCAATATGGATTTTTTCATTACTTTTAGAGAAGAGAATGTTGCCAAACCATGCAGTATTCAAGAAGAGGGATGGATGGTCTTCCCTCAGCTGAGGTCACTTGTATTCTCAAAACTTTCTTTATAAAGTAGAAGACATGCATCCATTGTGCCTCTTATCTTGTCTTCATCCACTCTTCTACCTTGAACGCGATGTGAAGACTGCAGCTCCATCTGGAAAAGCCAGATGTGTCCCAAGTTCTTGAATGGAGTAATATCATACCAGATCTGCCTACTCTTTTCTCAACTCTCCTGTTTATGCTACCATTATGTCAGTTGTCTATCATAACCAAATCAAAATCTTTGCTAATGTGGCATGCATTAGAAGTCTTATTCCTGAGATAATTGACAGTATGGAAATTTGAAGACTGAAGAAACTAGACAAATAGAATAAAAACCAGAAGGTTGACTTGATTGCCTTTGAGGAAATCTTATGAACTACACTGTCAAGGTCTGGGTGCCTGAGAGCTGTCTCAAAAATAAAAAAAAAATAAAATAAATAAAAGTAAATAAAAACCAAATGAACAACAACAACAACCAAAAACCATAAAGGAGGAACCTATGATTGAATGACAGAGTGAGCAGATTTCCCATGCTTAGAGTGTTTATCTTTTGGACCACATCACCCTTTCCTCACTGGAGTTTTGCACTTTGCCTTTGTTAGGAAATTTGATGCAGAGGAAGTGGACAGGATAGTATTCATTGGTTGCTCTCTGATTCTCTAGAATTATCTATTATACTTAGGAAGGAATTTCACACCATAAGCACTTGAACTGTGTGTATGTACCACCTGAACACTACTCTTTTGTTCATTTTAGTCTCTAAAGCATTTTTTTGAAATTAGTTTAGTTGTGCAACTTTTTTTTTGTCATAAAATATATACTTGGTCTAGTTCCATAGAGACACATGAAACATATTCTGGTACTCCATTTTGTTCATTCAAAACCACACCACATACAGGATAACTATCCTGTATCTATAAGACTTTATTGTTTGTTCTTATAGACACTTCTATTTGGTTTATAACCAAGAATGTTGTGAAGAGAATTCCTCTCACAATAGTCTACAGTTTCCCCATTATTATTGCCTTAAATGACAACAGTTTGTTGTAATTAAAGAAGTAATACTATTATTAACTAGAATTTTGATCAAATTCTTCTAGTTTTTGCCTGTGTCCTTGTTCCAAACCATCAAGGATTTCCCACTGTCTTCAGTTATCTGACCTTTCTAGGCTGTTTCTGACTATGGCTCTCATATGAAAGACTCTCAGACGTTTTCTGTGTTTTAGGTTTTTAAGATCTGGCAGTTTTAAAGGGTACTTACCGGTCAGCTGTTTTGTAGAATTCCCTTTTGTTAGGATCTGTTTGATGTTTTCTTTCATGTTTACAATTAGGTAATGGGCTCCGAGGACGCCATGAAAGTAAAGTACCATTTCATCACATCCTATCAAGGGAACAGGATGTCCACATAATTTGTCACTGGTGATGTTACCTCAGTCCTCTGGGTGAGGTCACCTTAACAGGCAGTGTCCTCCAGCACAGCAGAGTTTCTCAGTCATTAATTTTTAATGAACACCTTTATTTCTGGCTTAATTTCTAAAATAAACTAAGGTGCCCCTCTGTAAATCGTATGCAATATGTAAAGGGCAATAGGTAAGGCAAATGGGTGGAATGAGAAAACAGTGAAGGAGATAGGAAGCAGAAGCAAAGGAATATCCCTGAGTACTACAGGGTAAAGCTTGGACTCAAAAACCCATGTTTTATATCCACACGTTTCTTTGGATGATATTTGTATACAGATCAGTAGATTTTTATATTGCTAATTATTTCAGTGGAGGGTACTTTAGCCAGAAGAGTAAAACATCCTCATTTTAACTTGACAGTTCAAAGCAGCATGGCCTCGGGGCCCAAACTATGAGTCAGTATAGATCTATGTTTGAAGACAAGACTGGTATTTTCCAGGATCCAATTTACTTGCTTGGCCCAAAATGAGTGTTCAATACATGTGTGGTCATCAGGTTATTGTATTTATTTCTATTGCAGTTACTCAAAATGTGTATCGATTGACTATGTCAGGTGAATGAATAAGTAAATTCAGTTTTTGGCATTTTTCAGATTCATGATATTCATCCAAGTAAGAATAGTGGCATATTAGCACTCCTTGTGGAGAAGACTGAGGAGATGAGACATACAGCATCACCTGGCACCTCTTCTGCCGTCTAACAGAGTGTGTGTAAGAAAAACAACACATTTGCGTACTCACAGCAAATTGATGCACATAATTTATTCTTAATCTCTGAGACTTAACCAAATATTAACACATTGGTCTTTTATTAGTGTCTTTGCAAGATGTTAGAGAGGGAAAGTATAAGAAGTAGTCCAAATATAGAGAGGAGGATTCGAGGAGGCTAATCTTGATGCTGAAACCCTGGAGAGTATGGTATTTTTGTTTTTGAATTATTAAATTAAACCTTTAAGGATTGTAGGGGCTTAAGTGGTACAGTGGTACAAAGCAATTTTCTCAGGGACATATTACCCTTGAACAAACAGACCTTGGGGTTTCAGCTCCAAGAGGTGAAAAGCTTAATTTCTGACTCTCCAGAGAAGTAGCAGTGCCCTTAAGACCTTGCCCAGTAATCACCCATCCTTGGTTACATCAGCATCAGGCACAAGGGGCACAGATGCAAAGAGCTTCAGATGCTTATTGTAAGAATGACTCCCAAGGGCATGTATGCACACCATGGTCTATTTGTGCTAAATGTATGAAAAAGCTAGTGCCAAATATGCAGTTTGCTTAATGATGGAATAAAGACCACTTAAATTAATGGTTATTTGAAACCCATCCTTCCAACACAATTACTGGAGCAAGGGATGTTAATTCTTCCCATTACTTGGCTTCCCCTCTCCACCTCCCAACAGGCTACTCCATTGACTCCTGATGACAACTATCTGCTTTGTTTCTAGTGAACTCAATTCATCAGGTAGCTATGTTTTAAGCTCTTAGCACCTCACGTATAACACTTCAATTAAAGTGAGAAAAGTAATTACTTAAAGTGACAAACAGAGGAATGCTAATTAAGTAAGAAGTTCATTTCAGGGCATTTAAACTAGAGTCCTGCAAAGTACAGGGGTCATGGTTTAATGTATTTTCTTGACTTGCTTTGTAAAACACAATTCTTCATTGTAATAATGCCCAAAGAGCCAAAGTGTGTTGCATTAACAAAGAATTAATGACTCTTAGTTACTGAGGAGATCCCATTTATGTTTTTTTTTTTTAAATTCACAATGTCTATAAGATTCATGACAGAGGGTAAAGATAATAATCTTGGATTTTATCCTTGTTAGTTATTTCAAGGTATAAACATACTGAGTATAACTTAGTAATGTTCAATCTAGGAAGCTAAACCTTACCATATTAAAGATTTCCTTTAGTATCCCTATCATCTGCAGCTCAGAAATATATCCCTATCATCTAGAGCTCAGAAATATAAATATATGCATATACATACATATATGCATACACACATATATTTTTTACTAGAATTACATATTTGTTGTAATATACACCTAACTACCATGAAAACATCTCTCAAATATTAAACATTTAGACTTTTTAAAGAGAGGGCTTCAACTTAGTTAAATAATATAAATAAGGACATAACCCACTAATGAACAAGTATTCAAGAATGAAAATGAATGTAGTCTACTGTTTGCCAAAAGGAATCATAGCATATGCTTTACTTTTAGTTTGACACAATATTTTGACATAATCTCTAAGTATAAGCATTAAAATGCTTAGCACAGAACAACAGAGAATACAAGAAGGTGAATTAATTAAAAGTGTTAAGCTTAGCTTAATGACATATTTTTATGTTCTAAGAAAGTTGGGATTCTATTTTCATAAATATTTTGGTGTCTGGCATATGATAGGTGTTTGGCACATATCTGTTGACTGAATTAGAAATATTCTTTATGGATTCAGACAAAAGAGATGGAAGAGGCCTTGGTATTACCAATGGAAATAAATTCCAGGTACCTCTGTGTGAGAACAGACTGCTCTACTGGAAATGACAGAAAGTCCAAGTGGTTATTTCCATTATTATATATTTTATATATATTATTACATATATTATTATATTTACATATTACTATAATTACAGCCAATGATTATTGGTCAGTTTCAAGTCGATAGATCTTTTCAATGCTTCTTTCTGTCCTCACAAACCCAAACTTCTCTCCCACCAGCAACATGGGTTCAGCTGTATCATTCCAAATAAAATATTTAAGTATTAATACTTAGTGATTCAAGATACAACTGTATTTGGAGGTAGTGTTTTAGATGAATAATTAAATTCAAACAAGAATGGTAGGGCCTTTTCTAATATAATTTGACTAGTCTACTTAATTTTTTATTTATTTACTTATTTTTTAAAAAGTCTTTTTTTGTTTGTTTTACATACCAATCCCTCTTACTCCCCTCTCCTACCTTCCCACCCTCCCATCCCACCCCCTATCCACTCCTCAGTGAGGGTAATAAGGACTCTCTTGAGGAGTCAATAAAGTCTGGCATACTAAGTTGAGGCAAGATTAATCCCCTCCCTCCCCGTGTCAAGGCTGAGCAAGGTGTCCCACCCTAGGGAATGTGTTCCAAAAAGCCATTTCATGCACCCGGGATAAGTCCTGGTCCCATTGCCAGGGCCTCCCCAAACAGATCTAGTCAGATAACTGTCACCCATATTCAAAGGGTCTAATTTGGCCCCATGAATGTTACCCAGCTGACAGGCCAGAGTCTATGAGATCCCACCAGCTTAGCTCAGTTGTCTCTATGGTTTTCCCCATCATGATCTTGGTAGAGGGAACCATTAGGGGATTAGGGAGAAACCTGGTTCTAGGGAAATCCCCAGGAATCTACAAGGATGATACCAGCTAAGACTCCTAGCAATAATGGTGAGGGTACCTGAACTTACCTTCCCCTACAATTAGATTAGTGACTACCCTAATTGTCATCATAGAACCCACTTCCAGTAACTGATGGAAGCAGATGCAGTGATCCACAACCAAGCACGGGGCTGAAATCCCAGACTTCAGTTCAAGGAGGGAGGAGGGAAATCACAGGAGCAAGTGAGGTCAAGATCATGATGGGGAAAACCACAGAGACTAGTCTACTTATAAGAAGAGGAAATTAAGATACACAAAGAAACAATAGACCAGTTGATGATACACAGAGAAAGCGGGTATCTAGTAGCCAGGCAAAAGAATCTTGGGAGGAATTAATTCTGTGAATACCTTGGTCTTGCCTTTCCAAACTTCAGAACTAAAAATAAACCTAAAAGAAAGCCCTGTAATTAAGTCACCTACTCTGTAGTATTTTGCTTTGGTAAACCTAGCAAACTAACATGATCAGGGCCCTACCCTTATTTCTTACTCTTCTTCCTCCCTCTACATTTACTTACTTTTTAAAATTTGATCTTTGCCTCCTGTTTAACATCCTCTACCTAACATAACTTTGTATCTTTCTGAAGCTGCCATCCTCTTGTCCTCTTTACTTTAACAAAATGTTTTATACAACAGGGTCCAGTATTCAAATCCAAATCCTTCTGCAGCATCAGTAATCCTGATTATGACTAGAAACATCAGAAGGTCTACATTTTTATTTCTATGATCATAATTTCAACCACAAATTATTGACTTAGGGACTCTAAAAATATAAAATTTAGTAGGCAGCCTTCCTTTCTATGGGGATTGTGACTCTCTTAACTATTCTCTCTCCCTTGGCTTCTGTGATTCTCTCTCTACCAGTTCACTCATCTTCTATCATTCCTTAGTGATCTCATTCTGATTCTCTTTCTGTGTTGGAGATTGTTTTGGTATTACATTATTATTCAGGATTTCATTGTGGGCTCTCTTCTTTCCAGGACATCTTTTGCAGCTCTGAGTGATCTTGGCCATTCCTATAACCTTAGAGTTATTTACATTTCCATAAAGAATAACCTGCCTCTCTAGAATATTTTCTAGTGACAGATCTTTGTTCCTGTATTCTTCCTATGAAGATATTTAAATATCTACCAGGCCAGCTTCTCTGCCCACTTTCTCTGTTTCCCTAAAATATTTTGTTCTAAAAAAATCATTCGGCTCTATACATCTGATGTATTTCTTTTCACTTAGAAACTGTATATAACCTTTTCCCAAAGATGAGTGATCAAAGTAACAATTATAGCATCTTTCTACTTAAAAAAAGAAACACAAAAGAATAGTTCCTTTTGTTTAGGAATAAAATAGAGTCACACCATGCCACCTTGATTGTTACAACCGTCTATGTAGCCCTAGTTGGTCTCAACCTCATCATCCTCCTGCCTTAGCATCCTGTGTACGGAACACTGGCATTAGAGGCATGTGCACTACACTTGACTCAAGAATTCTAGACAGATTAGCTCTGCTTTGACCACAACCAAGCAGTGACATTCCAATGAGATAACCAGATATGAGCCTAACAGATAACCCTTCATCTGTGATGCATGCACTGTTTCCTTTTGTGTTGTCTGAAGTGCAGGGAAAAGATCAAAGTTTGAGGCCTTCATAATTAAGTGTGTGAATATAATTCTTTAGCTTAATAATTCCAAAGGAAAAGATACACTATTCTGTATTTTTATTCTTTATGATTTCAAGTTCTTATTCTCATAATTGCCAACCATTTTGGTGAGACTCTGGAATCAGATGAATGTGTTATAGTTGATTCTCCAGATGCTAGGGAATGGAAGCTGTCTGTAGTTAGTTAAAAGAAGTCTGTCCCAGGAAGTATGCAAAAAATATGAGCCATACTGATGGAAATGAGATAAACTGAAAAGACTAAAATCACATACACACATAGGAGGGTCATGTCAACTCATAGTTTTCTAGAGTCAAAGAGTTCTGGGAGTTATGGAAAACAGGTTGCATGCCTGTAAGAATCAGGGTTTTTGTTTTTTTTATTTTTATTTTTTATTTATTTATTATTTATTTATTACAGATTATACCTTTACCACATTACTCACTCTGAAAATAAATCACTGATTATCTAAATCAAAGCAGAGAAAAAGAACATAATTGTGAAAGGCCTGAGATCACCCTCTTTGCACCCAACAAACTTAACGGCGTTGCAGACAGCATGAACTTCGTGCCTTCTACTCTAACCCTTTTCTTCTAAGTGATTTTCCCTCCTGTGGAAATATACTGTGTATCACTAGAGACCGGGTGCCCAGACTGAAAGGTTGTGATTCCAGTTCAGCATCCTCCTGTCCTGTCTCTCCATATGTGTCCACTACTCTCCAGATGTCTCTTGATTGTGGGCTGTTTTCTTTATTCTCATGGCCTTATTTGTCACCTTATCATAGTTTGTCAATGGGTTACTTTACCTTAGACATACACCTTGAATTAACTCCTTAAGAGCCTTCGAAATTATAGTTCAACTTAAATATCAATGTGGTACTTTCCCATCACTAGGAGATTTTACTACTGGAAAATTAGGAAAAGCAAGAACACGTGTCTTCCTTGTAGTTAGATCTTGTATTCTAGGCCTCTCAAGTGCACATCTTTATCAAAACCAAAGAAAATGCCATCTTTTTGTACAATGTATTCACGCTCATCCACATTGAACAACTTTTACAGGCAGAGCCATGCTTGTTCCTTCTGTCCTTTGGGTTTCTCATACCTAGGCAGAAACTTTGTGACCTGGTATTAGAATTCTACACCACCACTACCAAATCATAGAAACAGCAATCCTTGATTCTTAGCATGTAGGAGACATGGCACTGGCTCATTTGGAGTATTTGGTTATCTATCCAAAATGGTGCCTCCTCTGAAGGAACTATATTCTGATAGATTGTGACTCATACCCAGTCCTTACTGGTAATAATAACAATGTTGTGTTTTATGATGATTCAACAAGGTATCATAGAGCTGTGCATTAATAGTGCCGCCTCTGTTCTGAGAATACATCTATAATGCATTCCTCCTACTACAGAGTGGGAAGCTCTGAAGTACTTCTTATATAACTAAAGCGATTATGCAAGTTTTGTTGTTAAATGGATTATTTTAAAAAACTAAAAAAGAACTTTCAAACGATTTAATACCTAATTTTCTATGAATATCTAAATATTTTACTTTGCTAAATACAGAGTACCTCATATCTAGTACACAATGTATCTAAAATTCTATATTCAGTGTCCTCAGACCTTGGTGATGATTACTTTTATATAGATCTCTAAATAATTTTTTGTGAATTAACTTTCAGTCTACAATTTTACCAACTAGTAAAGCTGAGAAAGTTCTTGTTGCAATAGAAGACACTTGTTTTCATCAAAGAAAATCAGGGTTTACACATGAATACATGCTGTGTATATATGCATATACATACATATATATATATTTTTTCCTTCCAGAGCAGATTTTATATTTCAAGCATATGTTTTCATTTGTCCTGGAATGAAATAACTCTCATAGGCTTCACCCTCCAGTGGAAACTCTTTCAGTGTGACTGCATCTTCTGCTGTTTTAAAGAAAGGGCCATTTGAATGCTGTCCTTATATGCATGAATTTAGGAACTTCCACTTTGTGAGCTATAAAAAGAGAACATTGTAGGGAATGGTATGGGAAGAGTTGAAGAGGAAATGGGGATTGATATGATCAAAGCACATTATATACATATGAGAAATTCTCAAAGAATAGAAGAAAGGATAGTTGTATGAATTTCATTTATGACACTTCTATCCATAGCAGATGCTGTGTATGTAATCTATTTATTTTTGAGATTATAACATAATTGCCTAATTTTCTCTTCCCTTTTCTCCCTTCAAGTTCCTCTGTATACTCATTGCTCTTTTTCAAATCCATGCCCTCTTTTTCATTGTTATTGTATGCATATATGTGTATGTAAATATGTGTATATTCCTAAATATAACCTGCTCAGTCTGTGTAATGTTACTTGTATGTATGCTTTCAGTGATGACCATTAGGTATTGGATAATCAATTGGTACGCTCTTCCTGAGAAGACTATTTGTAATGTGTAGTGTATTAACATTACTATATATTTTATATATACATGTATGTGTGTGTGTTTATAGAGATTCTATATACGTGAATATATACAGATATATATTCTCTTTCCTCTAGAAGAAATTTTTATCTTTCAAGCCTATATTTTTACTTGTCCTGGATTTAAAAAAGCCCTTTATTTTGGAGCATATGATAAGATTCTATGAACTAGAATCAATCTATAGTCTTGAGTCAGTTACCTGTCCTTATTAGGCATGCAAACCACACTAAAGGCTCCTGCCGTTCATCAATACGTCCACACTGAGAAACAGCCAGCCTTAAGCAACTATTTGAAATTCTTTCACATGAAATCATGCCTGGAGAGATATCTACTCTAGTATTAGAATGATGCAATGTAACTACAATTAGTAGAATTTAATACTTGTTTATTTCCAAATTATCTTGGAAATGACTCAGGAATTTACATGAACAGGGAAGTTAATGGAATACAGCTGACCATTTCCCCATGGTCCTGAGGAATATATCCCTCACTTTCTTCACTGAATAATACGTCCTGCCACAGTTATACAAGGCATAGAGATGCCTGACATTAAGAAAGATTTAGAATCATTCTTCATTTCAAGCAAGTTGGCTATTTGGTAGATAATACTTGGGGATCTGCAAAGACCTAATGTATATGTACCACACTTTCTCAGTCCACTTACTAGTTGATGGGAACTTACACCATTTCCATCTCTTTGCTATCACAAGTAAGTGCTATGATAAATATGAGTCTGTGACATTCTGTAATAGATCAAAATGGATTAAGACATCTTATTTTTGTCTCTGTGTAAACTTCTTCTAAACAAGGATACTGCCCCAAATTCCAAAAATAGCATTAAGTTTTGTGATTTTGTATGTAGGAAAGCCTTAGAAATAAAGAATTAACACTCAAGAATTTGGATGGATACACGTCAATGGCTGGAAAAATGGAAGAGGGAACAGATAAACTTGGCTAAGAATAGGGAACTTTTCTTATTCATGTTAAGGAGAAAAATAAACTTCAAGTACCTAGGAATAGCAAATGTTTGAGGGCCATCATTGAGAAGAAGCTAAAGAAGTGTCTGAGAACCATGCTGTGGTTTGGGATACACTGCTGTGACTTGGGATGCACTGCTGTGGTTTGGGATGCACTGAGGTGAAGTGTTCATATCGGTCCTTTCTGTAGCTCTAAGCAGCTGGACCTGGCACAGGGAACTCTCCAGGAGTGTTTTATGGAAGGGAGTGACCTGAACTTCACTGGCTGAAGCTTGGAATATCTGGAAGAGTTAGAAGACTGAAGAGGATCAAGGAACATTAACCATCAGTACAGAGGCTGATAGAATCTCATACAGAAATGACTGTGTAAAGAGAGACTTTATCTGAGAGAAAATTTCCCATCAACAACAACCTCATTTCTTCATATAACATCCATATCTTCTTCCTTTATGATGATTTTATTCTTGAACTATCCAGTGCATTATACTTTCCTAAGGTATCCTACATTGTTCCATTTTATTTTTATAAATCTTTGTAGTGAGAGACAGATAGAATGCTGTTACCATCACCACTGAATCCAAGGTATGATTCTAAAGTTTCTTTATCTGTTGGATGTGGGCTCTTTGTAGGTCAGGTAGCCTTATAGCCTAAGATTTCACATTTAGTGTGTGTTCAATTGATGTATTACACTCCATTCTAATTTCTGTGCACCTTTAAACATCTCACTACTCAGGGTGGGTGAAATGAGATAGGACAGTGGTTAAAAGCACTTGGTCCACAAACATGAGGATTTGAGTTGTGTCTAGGCAGTCACATAAGAGGCTGGATATGACTACCTATCTGAAATCATCCTGCTAATGAGGGAGGAGATGATGGAATCTCTGGGGCTTGCTGGCCTCCATTCTTATCTTCATAGGAGAGCCTGGCTTCAGACATAAAGCTAAGAGTGATATCATAGGTCAGTCAATGTCATTCTCTGTCCTTTGTGGGCAAACACCACACACACACATACACACACACACACACACACACACACACACACACACACACACCAAAGTGCTATGTCTGTGCCCTTCCTTCCTTCCTAAATGCCCTACAGACACATTGCTGAAATAATTCTTTTATTATCCCAGATTCAAGTTTCAATAGCAAAATCTTAGTGATATAAGATACATTCAGGAGACCAGGAATTGCACATCCAACTAACATTTCATTTTTAATCTAGGTTTGATTTATTAATATTGCAGCCATGGTGGGTTTCTAGGTGCAAACTTTGTTTCATTTTCTTTTTGGCTGAATGGACAGGTTTTCAAGATCAAACTTGAATCAGGGATTGCAGAACTCCCACTCTGTATTAATTTAAAACTAGTACAAGACTGTAAAGGGAAAAGAAACTGTGTTGCCCTGGGTAGCTCTGTTTGTGAGCAACCATCACCAGCTTGCAAAAGGAAGATTGAAACGGAACTGCAAACACTTATTCAGAATTCTAATTGTCTTCCTAAAACATCAGCTTAAATGCATTTGGACAAGTTAAATGCTTCTCCATTTTTTTTCTTCCTTGAGGAAGTTCATTTCTGTGTGGTAGTTATTATACAGCAATACGCACTGAATTATGGTGCCACTCACTCAGCCAGTTGTTGGTGTGTGAAATGGAGCACCTGTTAGTCAAGAACTCCCTGGGATACAACTCTGTTCAGCCAAGCAGATTTCCTCAGACAGACGGAGGGCCTTCAGAACATTCCCGCTGAATTATGCAAGATTTTCTGGTTTACGGTCATTAAAGGCAGTGATAAAGCAGCTGTCGCCGAGGAGGATGTTGTCAACTATCAATGCAAAGACTAGAAATCGCTACCCCAACACCATCCACCTCATTACTGCGAGCTTTCTGCTAGTATTTCTCTTCTAAATCCTCCTTTTGATAAGATTATCATTTGCCTGACTAAATATTTGCTCTAGGCATCACCTTGATGTAGAGGTATAAAACAAGTAAAATGTGCAATCCATGTCTATGCACTGTAGATTTTTAAATTGAGTTTCCCAAGAAAATGCTCTAAAGTGATGCTGTGGTGGCTTTTTTGTTGTTTTTGTTTCATCTGCAAATGCGGTTGAGTTGCTTCTTTTAAACTAGTCTGTTCATTTCTAGTCTGGTTGCCAAAGCAAACTGGTTTGAACTGGGTGATATGAAGGATGAGGAAATGAAATATTGCAAAGATGAACATGTAATTTGCTAATGGCACCAGTCTGGGATTTCAAAGATTTTTTGTGTTTGATCTGTGAATGTTGGGAAATGGAAATGCTTCAAGAGAGTCCCATTGCCCAGCTGTGAGGCATGCTAGGGACCATGGGACATGCCAGGGACAGGGTGGTGTGCTCAGTAAATAACAACTTAGGTTGACGGTGATGGAGCAAATATTTGGACATCTCTGAGGTGCTAACCATACACAGAGGTAAATGTTTATTGAGCCAATAGAAAATAGAATCCTGTCCAAGGAACAAGGTTCTGTATCATAAGAAGTGGAGATCTGAAGATTGTATGCTTATATCAAGTGTCCATGCTCTGTCTCTTACAGATGCCAGCAATGGGTTTGAATGTTTTTGTTAAGTTAACTGGAGTTTCTGTTTCTGTGTTTATTTAAAGGCATCAAAGAAATGCATTGTATAATGAGTCATAAAAAAAACCCCACACAGATCAACGTAAGGATCATTAAGCCCAAAGAAGAAGAGTTAGTAATTATAAATGTATAGTTTCTCATTTTGTTTTACACAAATTGAGAAATTTATTAAACAACTGATAATTCTTATTTAAATACATATGAAAGTAGAGGTATAAAGTTGAAGGAGGAATAAGAGCTTCAATAAGAATGAAAGGGGTCAGAGAGTAATTGGCGGTAGATATAATCAATAGGTACACATAAGAAACTGTCAAAGAGTTGTGGAATTCCATCCCAAGGGATACATCTACAATACAACTCCTGCCCCCAAGGCGCAGTGATCATCGTGGAAGAGGAAGCAGAAAGATGTAAGAGACTGAGATTGTGTCTTCCATGAATGTCAGAAGCTACACCTATAAAGTCTCACCAGTATGATTGCCTGAACACGAGCTGGAGAAGGATGACACTAATTGACACACCAAAGTGGACAGGAGAAAGCCGGTAAGGCCTCAGACCTCCACAAAGAACCACAGGCAACTAAGGAATGCTGAGAATGGGAGAAGCTGTCTTCTCCAGGGAAGAGCGCACCAGTTGTTTAGCCAATACCAAATGGTCATCCCCGAATACATGCATACAAGTAACATTATACATTGAGCAAGTTGTATTTATGTATTTAGGAAAAAGTGTGCGTGTGTGTGTGTGTGTGTGTGTGTGTGTGTGTGTGTGTGTGTGAAAATAATTAATTATAAAACAGGCCATGGATTTAAAGAGTCAAGGTAAGTGTATGGGAGGATTTGGAGGGAGAAATGGAAAGGGGAAAACAGTATAATTATATTATAATCTTAAAAAATGAAAGAATTTTTAAAATGGCAAACATAAGAGGGGGACTTCGGGGGAAGTAGAAAGGATTTAAATGGGAGTGGGAAGTGTGGTGGTATTGTGTTCCCCAAAATATTGTGCACCCTAATAAACTTTATCTGGGGTCAGAGACAGAACAGCCACTAGATACAAAGGCTAGAAAATGGTGGCACTCACGCCTTTAATTCTAGCATTCCAAAGGCAGAAATCCATCTGTCCAAGGATACAGCCAAGCATGGTGACTCACGCCTTTAATCCCAGAAAGCGAGCCTTTAATCCCAGGGAGTGGTGGTAGAAAGCAGAAAGGTATATAAGGCGTGAAGACCAGAAACTAGAAGCATTTGGCTGGTTAAGCATTTGGCTGGTTAAGGTTTTGGCTGGTTAAGAATTCAGGCTTTCGAGCAGCAGTTCAGCTGAGATTCATTTAGATAAGGACTCAGAGGCTTCCAGTCTGAGGAAACAAGATCAGCTGAGAAGTTGGCCAGGTGAGGTTAGCTGTGGCTTGTTCTGTCTCTCTGACCTTCCAGTGTTCACCCCAATACTTGGCTCAGGTTGATTTTATTAATAAGACTCTCTAAGATTCCTGCTACAGAGAAGGGACTTATGAGAGTAAGGGGGATGGATATAATAAAAATAGACTGTATACCCATATGGAGTTAATTATTTTATTTATTAAAAATAAATAAAATTGTTTAAAAATATATATACAATATAGTTAATGTAACCAATTATCTTTTATACTATCTGTATACTGTTGTCATATTAAAAGATCGTTTTCAGTTATGGCAACTATTATAACCACATATTTCTCTCACAATGAGTTGAAGTTAAGAAATAATTGAAACTGATTGTGGTAGAAATCATCTCTAATCTCCATACTGGGGAGGCTGAGGCAGGAGGATCATGAGTTGGAAATCAGCCCATGCAAGACTTAGTTGACACAAGAAGAAGGAAAACAATTGAGCTCATCCAAAGTTGTGTTACACTTTGTTAGTAAAATTATTTTGTAGTATTAATAAATAATATAGTATTAAAACATTGCTACAAAAGAGAACCTTGAGATAAACCTTTGCTTGAAATTCTAGGACATTTGTGAAGAATAAATTGTAATATAGCAACCATTTCATGACAGCTGTAGGAACATTCTATTTCTCAAGTGATCCAGTCCTACATTTCCCAAGGAAAGAGAGGCATGTGGAACATTGTGTAACACACAGGTAGTAGCATATCCATATTTTATAAGTGTTTTTCTGCCACCTGGTAATTTGTGTCTTAATGTACTCTGTTCTAATTTTATTCTGTATTCTACCTCCTGTACTTAGGTACTTGGTCAACCTCCAAGTTAGGGCTAGATAGTAAACAGGGAAAGGAAAGCAAATGCTCATCAGGGAACAGTAGAGTGTGCATGTGCAGGGTCATGCCTCTGCCCATAGGCATCTTGGGAAATATGGAAAGGAAAGAAGCATTGAAAAGGGTAGTTGTCACCTTCAATGTCTGACAAGCCACAGCTGAAAGACTTGTGCCTGGTGGTTGTTGGGAATTTAGTTCCTCAGTCCGTTTGCCTTGATTTAGGAATATAAAGAGTTGGGAAACAAAATTTTATTGCAAACACATGGAAAGCTTGTTTAGTGGTAAAATCTGATATGATTTTAATTTAGCATCTTGAGGTCTCTTGATACCTTCTACCTTATATCCATTTTCATAGGGGTTTCAGTAAAAATAATGTGTTTAATGTTTAGGGACTATTCTAGTCTTTCACTAGGGGTGATAATTAATGCACTGTGTATATGTACCTTACTATATTTTGAAAACATGTCCAATTTTGTATTACTACACATATCAAAATGCCAAGAGTTTCAGGTGAGGTATTGTAGATACCCAGAAGGTCACAAAAGAATCATTATATTAAATAGACCTGCCGAGTCATTTAAAGGAGCCAGTTAGGTCAAATAATAAAGTTATGATATGAGAGTTTACAAATTTAAAGTTACGTTTTCCTTCCTTCAAACAATTATGTGACAAGAAAATAAAAGAAGTCAACAAACAAATGATTATGTGTTTTCTATTTCCCAGGCATTTTTCTAATTAAATTTGCTCCAAATCCTTTGTATTAATGCTATTTATATCACTTCTTTGTTAACTTTATGGGTGGGCTAAAACCTCCAGGGCTATTATGTGGGGAGCTGTGGAAGCCTTGAGCAAGTGTGTAAAGAGTAGATGAAGTACTGAGTGAATGTGTATTGTTTGACATGAGCAGAGTCAAGGAACAAATGCCTCAGAATCCTAACAATGATGAAGGTTTCCCTGTATGGATCAGGCTCAGAATTGGCAAATCCTTCCTCTAGTCTATGTGTGAATGTTGACAGTATGTGCAAAAACTAGAAAAATGCCTCCTTTGTGATTGCAAACTGAGATTTCTCCCCTACAGAGACCTCCTAGCCAGAGACTATCTAACCCCTCCTCCCTGTGATGTACAAAAACAAACAAACAAACAAACAAACAAACAAAAACCCTTGAGGTTCTGGTTGTTGCTTAGTTGGTGTTGCTCCAGTGGAGTGAGCATGGCTCACATGATCTGGCTTTTCGGTATATGTATCTGTTCTTTCTTCCTTCCCTCACTGCATCAGATAGGTTTCCAGGATCAAGCCACACCAGACACAGCAACAGGAAGCAATCTGTTCAAAGTCACAAATCTTATTAGTAAGAAGATGGATATTTCTTTCATAGCAATGGCCATGACCAACATATAAGACTCTTAAGAATGTGTCCAAGATGTTACACATAAAAAAAAACATTGATGGAAAAACTCCTTGTAAAAACATCTGTAGAAAAGATTAGACAAAGAACAATAGAGATGAGAAATTGCCGTAAATTCTTATTATAAACACCGGGCTGGCAAGATTTCAACAGAATCCCTAAAAAAAAGAAAGGCTTAGTGGCTAAACCCTGGAGAAAACGATCTGGATTATAGATACATAACACTAAAAAGCTTGAAGTTGCCTATTTTGCATAATTGGTTTACTCTTTATCATGGGTGTGAATTAGTTATTTTTATTCCAAAACCATGTATTAAACGTTTTAGTGAAATATTACCTTGAAATACTTGGGCAAACAATAAACATGCCGCCTATGTCTAAATAACTAAAATAAGATATTCGTGGGAGAGTTCTTCATAGTTTGAATTCTCTGGAAAACAGAGCCTGGGGTAGCATGGTTTGCTATTATTGTATGACTAAGGAGGGGAGTATCAGGTGGCAGAAGTAAAGGGTATGTGAGATGAGGCATGGAAAGAGGAAGAGTAACAGGAAGATGTAGCTGATTGTAGGATCTTAAATTTCCCCCTCAAGAAGTCCCTTCTGAGGAAAAAAAGTATGTGGCTCCCATCTCTACCTGGTCAGGCTTTTACCTCACTGGTTGCACTTACTAGTTGAGCTCATTACTTGAACCAAATGAATCAATACAATTTTATGCTATAAAATCCAGAAATAAATAGTGCAGATGTGTGCTCTGATTAGATCCTTTATGTTCTTTTATTTTTATGTTTCTTTAAAAGTTTTCCATTGAAATAAAATGATTTCATCAGATGTAGAAAAGGCCTTTGACAAAATCCTTTCATTCAAAAAGGCAATTTACAGTGAGCCTATGGCCAACATAAAATTAAATAGAGAGAAACTCAAAGCAATTCCACCAAAATCAAGAATAAGACAAGGTTGTCTACTCCCCCAAGTCTATTAAATATAGTTCTTGAAGTTTTAGCTAGAGCAATAAGACAATCTAGAAATCAAGAGGATACAAATTGGAAAGGAAGAAGTCAGAGTATCTTTATTTGAAGATGATATGCTAATATACATAACTGATGCTAAAATTTCCACCAGGGAACTCCTACAGCTGATGAACACTTTCAGCAAACTGGCTGGATAAAAGACTAACTCAAAAAAAAAAAAAAAAAAGATCAGCAATCATCCTATCTATAAATGATGTATGGACTGAGAAAGAAATTATGGAAAAAACACCTTTCACAATAGCCTCAATTAATATAAAACTCTTAACCTTTCAAGTGAAAGACTAGTATGACAAAAACATGTCTTTGAAGAAAGAAATTGAAGAAGATGCCAGAAGGTGGAAAGAACTCCCACGCTAATGGATCAGTAGGATTAATAAGGTAGAAATGGCCATATTACCAAAAGCAATCTGCAGATTCAGTGCAATCTCAACAAAATTCCAACACAATTCGTCACATGTCTTGAAAGGACAATTTGCAACTTCATAACAAAAAAACTAGGTTAACAAAAACAGTCCTGAATATTAACAGAACTGCTATAGATATCACCGTCCCTGATTTTATGCTGTATTACAGACTATAGTAATAAAAACAACATAATGTTGGCACAAAAACAGACACAACGACTAGTGGAATAAAATTGAATACCCAAACATAACTCCACAAACCAATGGATACCTGATGCTTTTTATAAAGAAGCTGGGAATACACACTGAAAAAACAAAACAAAACAAAAAC
>CABHPH010161006.1:0-10771 GCA_902168325.1 Peromyscus nudipes
CTTATGAGGCTCCATAGTGACTGGAAGCCGTAGTCAGCTCTCCTAAGCCGTGCAAAATGGGGGAGTTTGGTCAGGTCTGATCGATCTTCTGGGGCTTACTGAGGATCCAGGGAAGCCTCAAAATGTATCTGCATACTGTCAACACCTACCCCCTTGTACTGATGACAGCGATCTGCCCACAGGGTCTTGCCTGGCTTTTAAACTGTTTGAGAATGGTCTCTAGCCTTAGTCTTAAACTGGGAAATAATGTGTGGTGCTCCTCCAACGGGCCAGGTTCATAGACTAGGATTCTAAACATAGGAAGAAGCAGCGTTCCCAGAATCTTGGTAAAACAAGATTTTCCAGTCACAAAATATTAAAATCTAATTTCCAATACCTTATTTAAAAACTTACAAACAGTATCGGTAATTGAAAGTACCCTCATGTTGTATTTAAACCCACCCCCACATTCATGGCCAGCCGCAACAGGGTAGGGTGTGGCAGAGCAGGCTTCCCGACTCCCACACCAGTGTTTTTTACCATTCACATTACCAAGGGCAGGTGTCAGCCGACTGCAGGTAAGGCGCTGGCCCAGGGACCCACGGGTCTTGCCTCTTTCTGGGAACTTGTCTTTGGGGACTGTCACCTTTAAGATAGAGTGGAAAAGAGTAGAAAAGAGGAAGAATAGCTCACCAGCTGGCCACCCAGTACTTGAGCCTCCCCCCTCCCACACACACCCCACTTCTGTAGTGTAGGACCTGGCTCTGGCCAACAGGCGTGCATGTGGCTTTAGACAAATAGCCCTACTTAGTTTATCCCTCGAAAAGCCGGAAAACTGGAAGGTCTGGCTTTTGCCTATTCTGCCCCGCCGTGAGGCCAGGAGGTGAGCACTCTGCTCCCTCACACACACTACCCATTACACATACCCCCAACGTGCGTGTGTACACACACACACACACACACACACACACACACACACACACACACGGCACTGCACATTTAGTTCAGACTGAAAACATTCGCCAGATGAGTCACTTAACCAACTGGACAAGCAGGCAAAAGCTCTCCGAATTTCCCAACACAGCGACAGCTGTTTACTTACGCTTTACTGCATCCCCACCTTGGACTAGCCCTTGGATTTGAAGCTAGGGACCTTTCAAGTGCCCACAGATCTGCCACAGCAGGTAGCCAGGCAAAGCGGTGGGCTGACTGAGCTCCCAGTTCAACGGACTTCTCAAACACGGCCTGTGGCAGGGCTTTGTGCGATGTGCAGGTCTGGTAGGCTTCTGCACACTTTTCCTGGGAGGGAATCAAAGGGCCTGTTAGCAGTGATTCAGGGTCGGAAGACACAGGAAGCCTGCACTTTTCATTTTTATACTTCTCTAAACATTGGTATTTTCTCACAAGATGCACTGTCTCTTTTTACCTTTCCACAAGGTTTAACTGATTATGGGGTGTATGTTTTTTCTTCATATTTGTGGCATTAACACTCATTAATGTTTTTTAATCAGAGAGAACAAAACAAGAGCAAACCAAAACCTACTACCCACTTCAGCAAGCTAGACCAGAGCTTCTTAAAGCTTTCAACTTGTGCCCCCATTTCACCTGGGAAAGATTCACACAACTGCAGGCGTATGTACTTTTCACACTAACTGAGGTCACATGCCAGGCCTCTACACAATCTGTCTGCTGCATATACCCATCTGGATTCATCTGCCAGAGCAAATACCATTTTTCCTACTCCTATTTTGCCCTTTACTATTGTGCCCTGCACCGGATGAATGACCCTTGTCAAGTCCCCAAACAAGAAACCTGAGCATCATCCCAGGCCCTGACAGCCCCCCTCCCCCATCCTTGCTATATTTTTTTCCTGTTCTCCGTGCCTCCCTCCTCCTCCTCCTCCTCCTCCTCCTCCTCCTCCTCTTCCTCTTCCTTCTCTTCTTTCTCCTCCTCTTCCTCCTCCTCTTCTTCCTCCTTCTCCTTCTCCTCCTCCTCCTTCTCCTCCTCCTCCTCCTCCTCCTCCATAAGCCATCTTCCACAGTGGTTTCCCTGTCAGCCTGAAACACTGATCTGGCCATGGTACTTCCTCAGTTTAAACCTCACCAACAGTTTCCAGTGGCCTTATAAATTAAGGGTTTTGTTGTTGTTGTTGTTGTTGTTTTTGAAGATTGATTTACTCACTGCATGTGTATGAGGGCTTTGCTCCATGTATATGTCTGTGTGCCACATGCATGCCCAGTGCCCACAGAAGTCAGAAAAGAATCTCAGATCTCCTAAAACTGGAGTTACAAATGGTTGGGAGCCACCACGTGGGTACTGGGAACTGAACCCAGATCCTCTGCAAGAACAGGTAGTGCTCTTAACCACTGAGCCATCTCTCCAACCCCAAAATCAAGGCTTAGAAAAAATTAGTGTGTGCATGTCTGTGTGTGTGCACACATGCGAGTGTACATGTGTGCGTTGGTATGCACACAGGTGCACATGTCTATGGCATATGTGTGGAGATCAGAAGGTAACTCCTGGGAGTCCCTCCCTTTCTGCCGCCTTGTGGGATTGAACTTGGGACAGATCGTCAGACCTGCATGCAAGTATCCACTAAGTCACCTCCCTACCCATAAAAATCATATTTAAAACATCTGGAGGTCAGAGGACAACCTGTGGGATTCAGTTCCCTTTCCACCATGTGGAAGTCATCCGGCTCCACAGCTGGCACCTTTACCCGCTGAGCCAGCTCGATGGTCTTTAATCAGAATACTATTTAACCCTTAGTCCTACCTACGTAGAAGAGTTTTCATCTAGAACCCAGAGCTTATATGGATGCCTTTATGGCTGTGGGTTTTGTTTCCTATGCTAACACAGTTTCCCTCTTACCCACACTACACATTTCTACCCACAAATCATTTAATACCCAGTTCAACTCTTTTTCCTCTACAAGCTTTTCTCAGGTCCTTGCACACACTCAGAGCCCTTTGCTTGAATCTGTCTCAGCACTTATCACACTGTTTTATCTGTTTCTTTTACAATCTAAGAGTCCTGCAAAGGCAGAGGTAGTCTTTAGCCTGTATATCCCAAAAACTAGAAGAATTCCGTGTACAGAGTCAACATGGAGCAACTGGATTATTAAAGACAGACGACTGTTACTTGTGCCTGCATTTCTAGGTGAGGACTTCTCCTCCCTAGAAGAGTTGTCCCCTCAGAGTGTTTGTCCAGGAGTGCAAGCTGGCATTCAGAAGATGGATGGGACAAGAGTGGACAGTTCTACGTCCAAAGTCTCCCGTGCCCTGGAGCTTCAGGAAGGAGAGGTGATAGATGCTCTGCTGCCTGCTCTGCCCCACTGTTCACACTGTTCGTGCCCTATGTCTGATCTCATGCCGTCCTGACAAAGCTCTGAGATAAGAGGCTATCATTCTTGTTTTATAGGTAAGGAAATAAAAGCTCAAGGTCAAGAAATTTATCAAAGTTCTCGTAGTTCAGAGTGTCTGACTCTGTGGCCAGCTGACTTTCGGGAAGCGTGCCATAACCACTCATTGAAGAAAGAGCGCTGTCTTCAACAAATGCTATTAGAGTAGCCACAGGCAGAAGAGTGGACCCCTATCTCACCATCTACAAGCAGTAAATTAGGACGGACCAGCAACCTAAATGGAAACCAGGAAACACAGGGATAAGTCTTTACTCTGCAATTAACAGTACATCTTTATGTGACTAAAAACATGAGCAACAGCAGAAAAACTAGATAAACTTGACTTCATCCAAAATGAAACCATTTCTGCATCAGAGGATAGTGAAAAGATGCCTTAGCTACTGCTGTGCATGGCTGTGTTCCAGAGTTCGAGGCCAGCCTGGGCAACAGAGTGAAAGTCTGCCAAGGCGGGGGAGTGAGAGAGAGAAAGAAAAGCAGAATTTTATAGAGGTGGATGTGTTGGCACAGGCCTTTAATCCCAGCCCCTAGAAGGCAAAGGCAAAAAGACCAGGAATTTGAGGCAAGCCTGGGCTACATTTTAAGACCCTAGTCCAAACAAACCTCCCCTGCAAAGAAAAAAATCTTAAGCCCAAATTCAATCCAATTTTTAAAAATGGGCAAAGGCTGGACCTGCTGTGCAGACCTATGATCTCAGGTACTTGGAAAGCAGATACAGAAGAATACAGAGTAAGTTCAAGGCCAGCTTGTGTGGCTTCGTGAGACCCTGTTTCACAATAAAAAGTGAAAAGAAGTTTAGCTTGGGAATGTAGCTCAATTGTAGAGAGCTTGCCTAGCACACAAAGCCATGTTCTCAGTCCTTGGGACTGAAAAGAGGGCAAGCAAAGGATCTGAATTAACATTTCATCAAGAAGATTAACAAAGATGTTAAAAGATACCCAACATCATTAGTCATTAGGAGAATGCAAAATCATAGTGGAACACCACTCTAAATCTGATAAAATGGCTGCAAAGGGGAGATGGGGGAGGATGGAGGGCGTGCAGATCTGGGAACGCTCATCCATTGCTGGTGGGAATGTAAAATGGCCCAGCCACAATGAAGAACAGTTTGGCAATCCTTCAAAGACTTAACAGAATTATCATGTAATCCAGTAACTCCAATTCTAGATAGAAACCCGAAAGAACTGAAAACATAAATACAAGTGTGCACATTGCAGCTCACTTCACAACAGCCAACAGGTAGGAACCACCTAAATGTTCATTAACAGATGTTCTGATAAACCGTTACATCACTGGGGCGTAATTCACTTCCCAGAGGAAAGACACATGGATCTATTCCATATTGTGAATGAGCCCCCAAAACACGCTAAGTGTAATAAGCTAGACATAAAAGGTCTTAAATTATGTAGTTCCACTTACATGAAATAATCAGTAGGTTCTTTATGGAGACAAAAATCAGAAGGGTGATTGTCAGGGGCAAGGAGTTGGGGTCAGGGGGAGTCTGTTTACTGGGCATGGGTTCCTTTTGGGCCCTGAAAAAAAAAACCTGGAACTAGATAAAGGTGACATTTTACAACACCAGGAATTATTAAATGCCACTGAACTGCCCACTTTTAAATAGTTAATTTTACGTTATGCAAATGTCATTGAATTAAACCAACTTTTTAAGTTAATAAGAACAAAGTGTGCCTGAGTCCAAAGCCAGGGCTTCCACAGGGCTACACTGTGGGCATTTGCTGGGAATGGCCTAGAGCAAGGCTTCTATGACGGCTGTGATGCCATCCAGATGGGGGACATGAACAAGCCCATCTCTGGTTCCCGAATGCTACCTCTGCCAAATGAAGATGGCAATACCTGACCCAACAGGGCTGCCAGAGACTTCATGCAAAGGCAGGAAATAAAACAAGCCAGAAAATGAGAGATGGTTAATATTAATAAAGTACTCACCCCATGGCTGCCATTCTAGTATCCATCTAACAAAGATGCTGTGTGCCCAGGTGCCCACACTTCTAGTGAATCTTGTCTCTGCCCATAGGGACACACGCTACTGTGTCCGGCTTTTTCATGGGTTCTGGGTGTTTGAACTGAGGTCATCAAGCTTGCATAGCATATGCTTTGCCCACTGAACCATCTCCCCGGCACCAAAGATGCTTTTAAAAATAAAATACAGGACAAGGAAGATGACTCGGTGGGTAGCGTGCCCGCTGTACAAGTGTGAGGCCAAGAGTCTGGAACCCGAGCATCCATTTAAAAACCTGGACGTGGCAGTATGGGGCTGTACTCTCAATGCTAGGGAGGTTGGGCCAGGAGAATCCCAGGGGCAGGGAGGAGGAGGTTTGCTGGCCAGCCAATCTAGCCAATCAGTGAGTTCTAGCTTCAGTGAGCTGCCTTGTCTCAAAAGATAAAGTGGAGAGCAACAGAGGAAGACAATGATATTGACCTGTAACACACACACACACACAAACACACACACACAAAGAGAAAAAAGAAAACAACTTGGAACATCCCTTTATAAATCACTGTTACAACAGCTACTAAGGATGTTTTAGATAAGTATGTATACATGATAAGAGACGACATACTACTTTAGGACTAGAAGAAATTTCTGATTAAACAACAAAAAACACAGAACCTACAGCCAACATCACACATGTACACAGCACTTAGTGTAAAGACTGTACTTTCTCCTAAGATCAGGAACAGGCAAGGATATCGATCCTCATCATTCCTCTCCAGCAGCACCCTGGAAGTCCTAACAGGCCCAGTAAAACAAGGAAAAGTATAAGAAGTCTACAAGTTGGAAAGGAAGAAAGTCAAAGTCTCTCTTGACAGGTGGCATACATGATCGTCTCTGCAGAACATCCCATGGGATCTCAGAAGTAAGACGCCTCCTCGGACTGGGAGAGGAAGTGGGAAGAGTGCTTGCCACACTTTGTAAGGACATGAGTTCTGACCCACAGAACCCACAGAAGCTGAGCATTACACACACCTGTAATTCCCGTGCCGAGAGGAGAGACGGGAGGAAGCCAGGGGCTTGATACCCAGGAGTCTAGCTAATTAGTAAGCTCCAGGTTTAATGAGAGCCTGTCGCAAAGAATACCGTGGAGAGTGACGGAGGAAGACAGCAGTGTTGACAGCCTTTGCTGCACACCTACCATGCTCCAAGCACCATCCTAGGTCCAGAGATTGACAGTGCTTCTAGCTGACGGTGGACACAAATATTCAGCTAGTCATACAGACGGATGTATAATCACAGTAAGACCTGGGGGAGAAATGGCCCATGCTGAGAAGATATGAGTTGGAGGGAAACCCATCTAAAGGGCAAAGGAGGACTTTCACCATAAATGTGAGGGCCAAACTAGAACCTCTGAGGATAAAAAGCCATAGGCCGTGGAGCTTTCCATCTAGATAGAAAACGTGTCCACAGGCCCTGCAGCTCAGGGAATCAGATCCCTTCCAGGCAGGAGAGGCAGAGCAGTGTGAGTGGAATGGCAGAGTGAGGCCAGCAGGACACCAGATGACACTGGGGGAGGGGGCAGGCCAGGTCCTAAAGGCAAAGAAAGACTGTAGGCTGGAGACAGACACCATCAGATCTGGTCTGAAAATAGTAGCCCAGCTGTCGGGTAGGAAATGGCAAGAGAAAGAGGCAAGAGCGGCTGTGGGGGAGTAGGCAGAAGGCCAGAGAGAGGTGCTGAGGAGCCTGGACTGGGCACCAGGAGTTGTGGGCATGGGAGATGGTCTGGCATGTGTGTAAAGCGGCAGTGTGTAAGATGTGAGCTTGACACACTGGACAGTGGGGGAGGGAGAAGAGAGGCCGGGGGCCTGGGGAAACAGAAGTTTGAGAGTTTAGAACATTCCCTGGGTGGCCCAGGGCATTCTTCAGCCCTAACAGTGGTTTCCAGAAGCAAAGAAGATGTCACAGCCAACAGGCTCCTAAGTCAGATCCCTTCCTTGAGCTCATTACATGCTACTGCTTTTCTAGAGAAGTTTTAATTGGTTTTCAGCGAGTCACTGTATGCAGGGGACAAACAGAATAAGACAATAAAAATGCACATCAGATGCTGCCAACAGAGACAATAAGTTCTGACAGCTTGAGAAATGATGAGGGTCAATGAAAGCTGTCTGTAAAGAAGGGTCCACGGACGCACGCAGCACCACCCCTGCGGCAGGTACCTTCACGCAGCCAACCTCAGACGACTTTGACCTTCAATTCAGACACCAACGCGGTGACAAGGGTGCGTTGCCTCCCACCACAGGCACAACGTGAGCTCCAAAAACTTAAGAGCTGGAAAGGAATAGGTTCAGGGCTCAGCCCTAGGTCTGCTTGATCCTGAAATCCTGTGATCTTCCCACCATGCCCTGTGTCCGGCTGAAGGAGGCCCTTCTGACCCTCTGAATGCCTTCCTGACTGGCTGCTCCACCCCCATCCACCCGGGACGCCTAATGGCCACTTCTCCATGCGGCCTGCTTTCCCATCCCCAAGCTAAACACACAGAGCCTCTGTCCTTACCTCTCTCTGGGACTCTGCTTTCGTCAGCCATCTAAGAACCTCTGCTTTCTGCCATGCTACAAACCTGTGTGTGGCTTTGCCATGTTGCTGACACGAAACCAAAGCCCCCTTGAAGACGGGTGCTGTAACACGGCAGGTACAGAGCAGAGTCGTTCGTGAGGTCAAAAAGTAGGTCAGCGAGGCTGCGACAGTGCTTCTGTGAGCAAGCAGAACCGACGGTTCACGTCTACTCGTTTTCTTCCTCCACAAGCTTCAAGCTGATGCAGAGCACACGGCACTGGCACTCAGGCTTTTTTCAGGCACATCTTAGTCCCCTATATGTTCACAAAGCATTCTCAAAATGAGAATGAAACTGTATTCATCAGAAGGTCTGATTATGAAATCTATTTTTAAAAATCAGCTTTAAGGCATTCGAAAGACATTTTTCTTTCTTTTTTTTCCCTAACAGGCCCTTGCTATGTGACCCAGAGTGACCTTAAACTCACGAGTTCAATTGACCTTCCTGTCATGGCCTTCCCGCACACACCACTGCTGCTTGATTGACATGTTCTTGCATGAGTCGTTTCTCCAACATTTCTTACCTCTTTCATAAACTCCGTGTTTGACATCTGGATGCAAAGCCCAAGAACTCATACTGTTATAGTTAGAAGTGAACTTCCAAATTCTTCAGTCCGATGATTCCTTGATGTGGCAGTTGAAATGGAGGTTTGGTGGAGTAGCTAACCGGTGACAGAGAGGAGAACTCACTTCCAGGACTTAATTCTAGGAAGGATGGCTGGCAACCCACCTGGTTGTTCATTCTCCCTTGTTCTCCTAAACAGTACAGTCACAACTTTATGAAGGAATGGCATACAACCTCTCAGAGACATTTTCCAAACTCTTGTTATCAGATATGGCCATGTGACTCCACTCTGACCAACGAGATAAGAGTGTGAGAGTATGGATTTTCAGGTCTCCTTAAAAAGGAGGGAAGGCCCATTCTCCCTTCCATCTCTCTTCTCATTGCTTAGAAGGGACCTGAATCCCTCCCTGACAGCCTTGGGGAATCACTATGACGGCACCTATAGCCTGAATCCCTGACCGCCTCGGGGAATCACCATAACAGCACCAATAGCCTAGCCTGGATTTTTTTGTTGTTGTTGTTTTGTTTTTTTGTTTTTTGAGACAGGGTTTCTCTGTGTAGCTTTGTGCCTTCCTGGAACTCACTTGGTAGCCCAGGCTGGGCTCGAACTCACAGAGATCCACCTGGCTCTGCCTCCCGAGTGCTGGGATTAAAGGCGTACGCCACCACCACCCGGCCCTGAATTTTTTTTAATGAAAAAAATAAAATGAAATGTCTGTTCCTGAGGCCATTTTGTTGTTACTGTTACTTTTGGAATATGCAGCCAAAGTTAACTAAGCCACTTTGCCCCTGGCCCTGCCCCCTGCAAACCCAAAGTTAACTAAGCCATTTTGCCCCCAGCAAATCCGTTCCTTAGCCTGACAAAAGGCAATTCCACTCAACCAGCTGATCCAGCCAAAATCCTTTGAGTCAATACTAACAATTCCATCTCCTTCACACCCACAACCGTTAACCATTCCACCAGCAATTCTTGTCAACCATCCCCAGAAGAGACTACACCTCCCTGCTTCTCTCCCTGAGAACTGAAATGTGGGAGGCAGAGGCAGGCGGATCTAGGCCAGCCTGGTCTACAGAGTGAGTTCCAGGACAGCCAGGGCTACACAGAGAAACCCTGTCTCAAAGAAGAAAAAATAAAAACTAAAAGACAATATAATTTTATACCCTATGGATAACTTTGATGGCTAACAGCAACACAAAACACAAAACTATCTGAAGACTAGTGGCCAGCAGTGCACAGGGTCAATATGGGAGACTCTGGAATCTAAAGACCTTCCTCAGCAGCTACCCAAACACAAAGCTAGCCAGGCGGTAGTGACACACGCCTTTAATCCCAGAGGCAGACATATCTCTATGAGTTCAAGGCCAGCCTGGTCTACAGAGTGAGTTCCAGGGCAGCCAAGACTACACAGAGAAACCCTGTCTCAAAAGGGCAAAACAAAACAAACAAACAAAAACCAAAAGCAAACAAGGAAAGAGAAAAACTCCCACAAAGTTCTTTTACTGTTCTCAGAAAAGGGGTCAAGCTGCCCACTTGGCACCCAGTGGTGACCCAGCTGTCCTATAGGTCTCTCTAGCTTCAAGGAACATCTTGGTGATTAACTTTACAACAGGAATACATAAAGCCTGCTGTGGAGAATTGGTCTTCCCATTTCATTTACAAATAATTAATATCTTTTCAAGTAGGAAGCTTGAATAATAAGTCCTTGAAGCTTCAATAAATCCTTGGTAAACTTCAGCCACTAGGTAGGTCTCAAGTTCGGGACACATCTGGAGAAAACGTATCACTCATGTTTATTTTCCCAGAGAAGGAGGGAGACCTGAACCATCATAGCTCCCGGTTTCAAGGACACCGGGAAGCAAGGCTTAGCTTCTTCAGGAGAAAGCACACTAGATTTTGTAAGAAAAGAACAATACAAAGGCAAGCTACTTCTATGGCTTTGCCTCAAGAACGCACACTTCTCAGGCCACTGAGACAGAGGCCTGCAAGATGGCTCCGCATGTAAACATACTTGCTACAAAAGCCAGGGTTCAATTCCCAGAACCCACGGTACAAGGAGAGAATAACTCCTAAAGATCGTCTTCCGACCTCCACACATGAGCCACATGCACAGGACTACACACACACACACACACACACACACACACCCCACACATACATATACCATAGACACATATACTATACACCACACACACCATGCACACATGCACACACCATGCACACATGCACACACCATGCACACAT